>PYDT01002457.1:0-37011 GCA_004837865.1 Musa balbisiana
AGATACTGCTGTACGACCATCAGATGATGGATACCTCACACGTAGACTGTTGAAGTAGTCAACATATTATTGTACGCTAGAACAGATTGTGGCACTATCCGAGGTTTTCCGTGGAGTCTCGAACGGGATGACGAAAAAATTTTTGTCCAAACACTAATTGGTGGTGTATTAGCAGACGATATTATATATCGGTCTACGATGCCTTGCCACTCGAAATCAAGATATTGGGATGGGACTTGTCAATCGATTTCATAAACCTTTCGAGCACAACCAATTATAGATTCGAACCCCATTTACTTGCAGGAGTACATCGGATATGCCACTTATGTTTATGGTCGGCGTCCGATCATGACGACCTGGTCGAATTGGGAGAAGATGTAGGTATTATTGCGGGTCAATCAATTGGGAAACAGGATACTCAACTAACATTAAGGAACTTTCCATAACCGGTGGAGTATTCAAGGCGGTACTGCCGGAGCAGTACGAGCTCCTTCTAATGGAAAAATAAAAATCAATGAGGATTTGGTTCATCCCACACGTACCCGTCCTGGGCATCTGCTTTTCTATGTTCTATAGATTGTGTAACTATTGAGAGTCGGATATTTACATATTAAATATTCCACCAAAAAGTTTTATTTTAGTTCAAAATAATCAATTTGGTAGAATCAGAACAAGTGATGCTGAGATTCGTGCTGGAACGTTCCACTTTCATTAAAGAGAGGTCACGGAAATATTTATTTCTGAATCAGAGGGAGAAATGCACTGGGTACCGAGTCCACCATGCACCGAATATAATATGGTAATGTTAATCTATTATCAAGAACGCGTCAATGTATGGATATTAGCGGGAGGTCCGTGCAGATCGAGGATAGTGGCTTTTTCGATCCACAAGGATCAAGATAAAGGAAGTTCTTCTTTTTCTGTCGAAGAAAGAAAGATTTCTCCGACCTATCAATGAAGAATGGCGAAACGCCAAAATTGTTGGATACTTCTGGTAAAAAAAAAAAAAAGCATAAGAAAATATGACTATTCAATAAGACTGACTCAAACGATGTCTAATGGTCATTGGAATTTCATATATCCTTTCTATTATCAAAGGGAATCTTATTTCTTGCGAAAAAGCGACGAAAAAAAAAAAAAAGAGATCATCATCCCATTTACAATACAATAAAGAACGAGAAAAGAACTCATACCTGTTTTGGATTTCGATCGAAATACCAAAACAGGGATTTTACGAGAAATAGTATTTTCTTGGTTATTTGTGATCCCACGATAAAGAAGAAAGCAATTCGGGAATTACTAAATATGGAAACCGTAGAGGTCAATTCAATCATAAAAAAAGAGGTTTGATGGTAGTATCGAGGACCAACGAATTTTAGGCCGAAATACCAAACGAAAGTAGATCGGTTTTTTTTCATTCTCGAAGAAGTGCTATATACCGGATCTTCGGATTAATGGTCCGGACAATATATCATTGGATAGATAAACAAAACTCGCTTTAAATAAAAGAAGTCGAGTAGGCGGATTAGTCCGGAGTGGAGAGAAAAAAAAAAAAAAATATTGAACTAAAAATATTTCCGGAGATATTTTTTCCTGGAGAGGCAGATAGATTTCCAGCACAGCGGCATTGTGATAACACCGGAACAGAAAAAAAAGTTTAAGGAATCAAAAAAAATGGAAAAATGGATCTATGCTTCCAACGGATAACACCTACCAAGAAAAGATTTGTTTTGGTTCGACCTGTAAACATAGGACATAGATGATGGATAATTTAGCAAACCTTTTCTCAAGATCTCCGGCGGGAAAAGGATAATGCAAATAGAGTTGTCAATTAGATCTTCATGGAATGGCAAGTCAATCGAGGGAATGTCTCACAAAAAGTATTCAATTAGGTTCGGCTTGCTTAGTATTGAAATGGGATCAAGAGCAAAAAGGTTTCTCGAAGAGGTTCACGCTTCCTTGGTTGAGGTAAGAAAAAATGATCTGATTCGAGATTCATAAGAATGAGTAGTCAAAGGTCCACTATTCGGATACCGGAAAGATATGATAGGGAAGTTCAGGATTGATTTCCGATATGGATTAGATCGGCACAAAATCAAGCCTTGGTGTTTGTTACAAAGGCCCGGATTCACTCACGTACCCAACATCAAGGTAAGATTGGTTACATTGTTAAATCGAAATAAGAATGCCAATCTTTGATAATTTTGTCATCATACAATTGTTTTCGAATTGGCCCATTCAATGGTTCAAAATTAAACAATATGGACAAAAGAAAGAATCGGATCCCATTACTCCCATTAAGGGGGGGGGGGGATTTGTGGAGTCCCTTAGCACTTATTGTACCTAAAATAGAAAATTTATATCATCTTACCATTAAAACTTATAATCGATTGTTTATCAAAGAAATATTGCTACTGACAATTTCAACAGACTTTTGTACCAAGTACTTCAAGTACTTAAATACTGTTATAGATGAAAATAGGAGGATTTAATAATCCAGATCCATGCCAAAGTAACATACATTTTGAATCCATTCCATTGGAATTGGCACTTTTCTCCACACGAGTCTTGGGAAAGGACATCTACAAAAATGATGGGACAATTTTTTTGTGGAAAAGTAGTCTATTCAAATACGAACCAAACGTAGAAAAATATGGTCAGATCATAATTGTTTCATGTTGAATACTTAGTTATAAGCTCGGCCTAAGCCATATTTGGCCACTCCAGGAGATACTGTTCAGGCCATATGGAGAAGAAAGAACTTTTACGAAGGAGATACAATTAGTTACATTTATATATGAAAAATCGAGATCTGGTGCACATAAAGCAAAGGTCTTCCAAAAGTGGAAACAAATATTAGAAGAGTTTCTATGGACGCATATCGATGAACCTCGAAAGGAGAGTTGAAGGTTGGACCGAGGGATACAAAAATTCTTGGAAGACTGGGGATTCTTGATGCAAGCGGGACGCCTAACCTAGTTCAAAGTCCGTCATCTCTTTGGTAATAAAATCCAAAAGGTTTTCGATACCAGGGGTGGTACAGAATCCATAATGACATAAGAGATATTGCTACGTCAAAGTAACAATCAAAAGTGTTTGGTTTGCAGAAGAAGATGGAATGTCTAATGTTTTTCACATGGGGATTAATCGGATGTGGGCGAGCGGAACGAGGGGGCGGGCTTGGGACGAAAGAGAGATCTTATCGGGCAATCCTATTGGGATACGAGGGCACTTTGAATACTCAATAGTTCTCATATCCGAAGCAAGTTTTCAAGAAAACCGCTCGAGTTTAGTTTTAGCAAAAGCTGCCTCTACGGGTTCGTATTGATTGTTATTGAAAGGCCTGAAATTGAGAACGTTGTTCTGGGTGGGATTATTACCTGTTGGTCCCGGATTCAAAAAATTAGGCACGTCAAGCAAGACAAGAGCATTTACTTTGGAAATCAAAAGAAAAGAATATATTACGATTTATTGGAAATGAGAGATATTTGTTACACCATAGGAAATTATTTTGTTCTTAGTCCCCTGTCTTGAGCCTCAGAACAATCGTTACGCGATTTCTGATTCCTAGAGCATGAGTATTTTACGTTAACTATCTTTCACTTTTAACTATCTGTCTTTTTAACTAACGATTGGTCCGAGTATGAATTGGTTAAAAAAAAAATACGTAATTAAAAGGAATTAATGGTTTGTACCATGGTACTCAAGGTGAATCCCGGTAGAAGGTTCCATCGGAACAATATTTATTTCAAAGTACATCGTCTCTTGTAAAAAAGTTAAAAAAAAAAAGAAAAAAAAAAACAAAAGGAAGAGTGGGGGAAAAAATGACAAGGAAGATATTGGGAACATCAATTTGGAAAGAGATGATGGAGGCCGAGTTTCATTTTGGTCATGGGAATAAGAAATGGAATCATAGAATGGCCATTACATCTCTGCAAAGCGTAAAGTACTCATCTTACAAATCTCACTAGAAACGGCTCGGTTTTATCAGAAGTACTGGATTTAGTGTTGATGCAGCAATAGGGAAAAAACTTCGTAAATTGTTGTTACCAAAAATAAAGCAGCGGATCAGTAGCATCAGCTGCAATAAGGGCCCGGGTTTGTCATTATGTTAATAAAAAATGGCTCGTGGTATGTGAACGATGTCTACTACGGAAAACGAGACTTCAAAAGTTCAGGGATTTAAGAGCAGAACAAAGAGGGGGGAAACTCAAACGTTATTCAAAAAGGCTGCCGCAATGTGAGAGAAAATTATCTGCCTTGCAAAACATATCTCGGCGGTATAAAATATTGACGGGATTGCCTGATATTGTGATCACGTTGATCAGCACGAAGAATTATGGCTCTTCGAGACGTGTAATTTTAGGGATTCCGCGTTTGTGTAATCGATGACAAATGTGACCCCGGATCTCGCAGATATTTTCGATCCCAGCCAATGATGGCGCTATAGCTTCAATCCGATTGGTTCTTAACAAATTCGTATCCGCAATTTGTGAGGCCGTTGTAGCTATATAAGAAATAGTTGATTATGTTAAGAATAATCGTTACTTATTTTGGGATTTTTATAGATGTAGTGGATCGCGTTACGTTCTTGAATTAAAAAAAGAAAACTAAATGGAAATGTGGGCATATTGATAATATGATGATGTTATGTGCTTTATTGTACATATGAATTCTTGATATCCTAAATATACGATTGATGAATACAAGTAGTGATTCACAGTGGTGAGTGAGAAGAGATGGTTGCACAAATAATTTCTTTTTGACGTTCAATTTTTGTAGAGGACCATATGAATGTTATACCATGTTCCATTAAACACTCAAGGGTTATACGAGATTCGGGGTAGAAGTGAGGCCAACATTCTATTGGCAAATAGGAGGTTTACAAGTCCATGCCAAGTACTTATTAATTCTTGGGTAGTAATTGCTATGCATAGGTTCGGTGATCCTAGCGTTCGGAATCCACAAAACCATTCCGGGACGGCGGTCAGAATTCTTCGAATATGTCCTGAATTTATCGAGCTTGAGCAACCCGATTGAGGAAGAATATGGTCCTGGGTTCCGTTAGGACTAGTTCCTATTTTATTTGTGTGCTAAAATGGTCAGGCGCTCTTTACCTTGGAAAATTATACAGTTACCTAAGGGGAGTAGCTGACGCCCACGAATGAATAAATTAATACTGTGCTGTAGCGTTACTCACGTCAGTCGCATCTTTTATTGCGGGTCTTAGCAAAAAAGGATGGGTTATTTTGGGAAATACATTCAACCACTCCAATATTTACCAATTAACTCCTTAGAAGATTTCACAAAACCCTATCTCGAGTTTTTCGACTTTTGGGCATTATTGGCTGTGAAATAGTAGTTGTCGTTCTTGTTTCTTTAGTCCCTCGTAGTTCCGATCCGTATGTTTCTTGGATATTACACAGGGTATCAGCTCTTATTTTGCAACGTTAGCTGCGCTATATAGGTGAATCCATGGAGGGTCATCATTGACTAGCTTTCAAAAGAGTCTTTTTGTTATTATTATTAAGTAAGTTTATCCCAATCTTGCATGGTTCAGATAATCCAATTGGTGGGGAAAAACATAATAAAAGTATTACTATATGACTTAGAGTTTAGGAGAAAAGATGGACGGTATACAGAATTGTAAAAAAAAAAAGAAGGGTTGGGGAGGTTATACTAGAGGATGTAATGTATAGAAAGCTCGGACCCCAGTCTATGTTTCTAGGAATGATTCTAGAAATCCGCTTTAATTAAAAAAAAATGCGGGTGGTTTACGGTTTTTACGTTATGGAAGAAAACAAATATATATGTCATATTAGAATGACATTAGAATTCATTAGTTATATACGGGCTATCCCTATAATCCTATTATAACATCACTCTATACATAATTACATGCTATTACTGAATTACCTACATACTATATACATACTATTACTATTTTTATAATCATAACGTCTACTCTGTAATCATAATATAATCCTATACATAATATAATCTATAATACTAATATATAGGGATAATAATATAATAAAATAATAATAAATAATAAATAATATAAGTAAATAAATTATAAGGAATAAAATAAGTATTAGTTAACATTAATAATAGTTTAATAGTAGTGTTAATAGCTAATATAATATTCTAGTAAATATCTAAGTATCAATAAGTATTAGTTAATATAATCTTTATAATTATATTCTCGATAATTTTGGATTAATTATTACTATATATTGATTATTGGTACTAATACATACTTTTATATACTACATAAGTGATATATGATATGGATTGTATTGGTATACTTTTATGGTAGTAATGTGATGATATTGATTGCAGCTCACCTGCAATTTAGTCACACGCAATTTAGACGATTTCAAATCCGGCCTTCGTCTTTTGTCTGGATTGTGGATTGAGAACAAAGAGATGAACTCAAGAATGGTGTAGTAAAGAACGAGACTAAATGAAAGAGGGTTCGAAACAAAGAAATACAATATTAGACTGTATGATATGGATTTACAAAAAACTCCATATGGGAAAAAACGAGAGAGTGGTGATGATTCTGTCAGTAATTTAGTAATATTATCATT
This sequence comes from Musa balbisiana, assembly GCA_004837865.1. NCBI lineage: Eukaryota > Viridiplantae > Streptophyta > Magnoliopsida > Zingiberales > Musaceae > Musa > Musa balbisiana. The sequence goes on from PYDT01002457.1 coordinate 6,594, forward strand.
TCAATTCGGAGTTTTAGTTACTTCGGGGGGGGGGACGATGGATCTAATGAAAAAATGAGTAAATAATTCATTGCGTTGATTGTATCAGTAAACCATTCTTTTTTTTGTCGCGAGAACTTAAATGCATACACTGATTTCTGCCTTCCGTTATTGCTGCTGGATTGGCCGTGGGGCTGTCTATTGGACATGGAGTTGAGTCAAGGTACGCTGCAGGGCCAGCGTAGAAGTTTGCGATGACAACCAGGGAGCAGCGGGTAAAAAGAGGTACTTTAGTGCTTGTATAGCTTTTAGGGAAGCTGAACAATTACGGACTGGTCGTGGCGTTAGCGCTTTTATTTGCGAACCTTTTTGTTAATCCTAGAAATAATAGAAAAAAGTACTATACTTTTTTCTTATTTTAGTAACTCGTTAACTTGTAAACTGAATGCCTTTGCTTCTTCGAATAATTTACACTTTACTTATAAATACTTATTTGTTGAGCCGATACGCCAGGAAGGGCTGATTTGCGATGAAGAATTACCAGATTCGCTTGCTTCTTCCTTTTCTGTCCTTGCTTAGTACAATAGAAAACTTTTTGACTTTCATTGTTCGAAGCGTTTCAACAAACGAAATTAGTTATCAATTGATAGGAGATCTAAGACCTATAAAGTAGATTCTTGGAAACTTCTTGAAAACTCAAAAAAATCAAGGAAATTTCAAACAAATGATTTATTATTGCCATAAATAAAGGGAAAATGAAATTAATTAAAAAGAAATCGATCAAAAAGGCGCGTGAAGTGCTACAAAAGAACTCTGTCTTTGTTAGTTCATATCCATAAGAGAGGGAGCATATGAAAAATGTAATGATTATTTCGTTCCGTGGGTCACTGGCATCCGCGGGGAGGTTTCGGGTTAATACCGATATTTTAGCAACAAATCCAATAAATCTAAGTGTAGTGCTTGGTTGTATTGGATTTATTTGAAGGGAGTGTGTGGCGAGTTGTGTATTCAAGAATAAGTGGATCCATCCAGCTGCATTTATTATGGTATTTATAGGAGAAAAGGAAAAAAGGGCCGATCTCGACGACTATTCTGAATAAAATTAAGAAATATTGTAAGAACCATAGCATTTCGTGATTATTGGTAAATACACTTTGATTCTCTAGCAACCAAAATGTGAGACCATTAACATGGTAAAGCGTAAATTGTTAAGTCCAGGTTAAACCATGGTACTATTTCTACCACTTCTACCACTACGTTAGTAACGAAATGGTTTAAAACAAAAAATAGTTGGTAATTTATTGATTTGATATAGAACACTCATTCGATAAAAGAATTTTAACCATACCATAGAAAAATGAGCACTGCTTTTTTTTTTTTTATTTATCTAATGCCGAAATGACGAACCTATGTATAAAAAAAGCAGGAATTTTGGACTTGAAGAAAAAAAAATAAAAAATATGAATAATTATGATTTTCATTTGTAAAAATAAAAAAATATGACATGAATTCTAAAAATTTACATGATAAATAAAAATACAAAAACAAATATAAATAAAATACCAAATAAAGCAAGAAACAACTTTGCGACAATTCTCGGATTTTTGTCTGGTTCTAGTCGAAGAGTCCTCTCTGATTATTCTGGTCTTGTATCAGTTTTGACATCTTTGAATACAAACAGAAAAGAGAGGGTAGGCCATTACATTTAAAAAGATATGGGAATACCATACCATAAATAAAAAATAATTGAGCGTGCGAGCCAAATGAATCGAAAGATTCATGTTGGTCGGGAAGAGATTCATGGAAGTTTTGAAATTAATGGTAAGATAATCTACTTTCATTAAATGATTTATTAGATAATCGAAAACAGAGGATTTTGAATACATTCAAATTCGGACGGAATTACGTAAAGGGGCCCATTGAGCAGATCGAAAGAGCGGGCTCGCTTACGTAAAGTGGAAATGAAGCAGATGAGATCGAATGAATGGATGCTCTGAATAGAACGAGGAAAAAACAAATTGATAATGCCATAGGAATAGTTTGGAACAATTAGAAATTACAAAAATGAAACATTCAGTTTGGGACAACAAAGGAAGCGATTAATAGGTCCGACAAACGAGTTTCCAACAAGCCTTTACAAGGAGCTCTAGGGAACTCGAATTAGTTGCTGAAGAGCGAGTTACATTCCGTAGATCAGTGCTAATATTGGCACAGTCTCGGGGCCATGCACAAGAGAAATAATCTGCTTAGCCTTATTTTTTAGTTTAGTTTAGGCATTAGTTTTCTTGGTTCCTTCCTAAAAAGAATAAAGAAACACTAATGGTAACCTTCGAGCCGACGAAGTAGTACTATTATTCGTGAGGCGTATTGAACAATCTAGTAGAGAAATAAAGATTGTGATACCGGTTACCGTACTTCAAGTAGGCGACGGAATTGCGGTGTTCATGGTATTGGATGAAGTACTGGCAGGGGAATTAGTAGATTCAAGAGGTACATAGGCATTGCTTGAATTTGGAAATCAATAATGTTGGCGTTGTATGAATGCTGCGTGATGGTTTTTGATGTACAAGAGGGAAGTTCTGTACACGCAACAGGACGAATTGATCAGATACCTGTGAGTGAGGGGTTATTTGGGTCGGTTATAAATGCTCTGCTAATACATATTTGATGGGAGAGAGGTGAAATTTCAGCTTCTGGAATACGGTAATGGAATATCCTGCCCAGGTATATTTCCTAGACGTTCTGTATATGAGGCCTCTTCAAAGAGGGGCTTATTGCCATTGATCGATGATTCCCTATAGGACGCGGTCAGAGGAGAATGAATTATTGGGGCCAGACAGACGGCAAAACAGCGTAGCCCACAGATACGATTATCAAATCAAAAGGTCAAAATGTAAAGTGTTTATGTAGATATGCGTCAAAAAAAGCATCTTCTGTGGCTCAGGTAGTGACTATCTTTCCGGGAAAAAAGGGGGCGATGGAATATAATAGTGTGGATAGCGAAACGGCTCGATTCACCTGCTACATCAATACCTCGCTCGTATACGGGGAGCGGCTCTGGCTGAGTTTTATGTATCGTGGGACAACATAATTTAATAATTCTGATGATCTATCAACAGGCGGCACAAGCTTATCGCCAAATGTCTCTCTATTAAGAAGACTCCCGGTGTGAAGCTTATCCAGGCAGATGTTTTTTATTTGCATCACGACTTTTGGAAAGAGCCGCTAAATCAAATTCTAGTTTAGGTGAAGGACGTATGACCGGCTGTAACGATATTTGAGACCTCAATCTAGGAGGACGTATTTCAGCTTCTATTCCTACTAATGTAATTTCCATTACAGATGGACAAATATTATTATCTGCCGATCTATTCAGGTGCTGGAATCCGACCTCTATTAATGTGGGTATTTCCGTTTCTACGAGTAGGATACGCGCTCATAAATTAAAGCCAGAACAAGTAGCGGCAAATCAAAATTGGAACTAGGCACTTAACAGAGTTAGAAAAGCTTTGCAAACTTCGATTCTGATCTCGATAAAGCTACTCAGAATCAATTGGCAAGAGGTCAACGATTACGCGAGTTGCGTAAACAATCCCAATTCAGACTATCGCAGGTGGACGAACAGATAGCTACTATTTATACCGCGAGCGAAGGGGATATTTGATCCGCTAGAAATTGGACAGGTAAAGAAATTTCTCAGTCAGTGACGTAGCTACTTAAAAAAAAATAAACCTAAATTCCAAGAAATTATATCTTATCCAAGACATTCCCGAGGAAGTAGATTCTTTTGAAGGAAAGCTATTCAAGAACAGATCGAACCGTTTTACTTCAGGAACAAACATAAATTTTTTACTTTTATTCTATTCTGGTATTATTATATATTAGGTACAAGAAGTAATCATTGAGAAATAGTTCTGATTCGAATGATTCAAAAAGGGTTTCTGTATAAGGCCAGTTTAAAAATAGATGGAAATAAATTGCGTCCAATAGGATTTGAACCTATACCAAAGGTGTAGGACTTGTCCTAAGCCCATTTAGACAATGGACGCTTTCATTCCATTTATTTTTTTGTCATTACTTACTGTCTTTTGTGAGGATTAAAAAATAACATTACACGGAAAATATTTTAGGAAATAAAAAAGAATGCATATCTAAATTGAGGGTGCATGTATGTAAATACCTAATAAGATGTATAAAATAAATAATAAGACATATGAGATAGAATTAGAGCGGGTAGCGGGAATCGAACCCGAACGTTTGAGCTTGAAGGCTAGGGTATAGTCGACGTTGCTATCACTTTTAAGGCTCTAATTCAAAACCGACCGTGAATTTTGATTCATTCGGCCCTTATGGAAAGATTGATGTATTACTAAGAGAAATTAGATCCATTAACATCTATGTCAGCCTGCTGTCTGCAAGTATCCAAAACTACTCGCTACTAGATGATCCATCTAGAGGAGAGGGGATTATACCAAATTCCGGATAGCTAGTTACTTCGTTTTTTTCCCCCCCACCGTAAAATTTCCCCGCTCGCATGGATCCCGAGGAAAAGAATTGGTTCCACCGAGCTAAACAATATGCTGATGGTTCTTAAACCAAAAAACACCTCTTTAGCTTGTTTGGCTTCAATCCCATTTTACAACACCAAATGGAAGATCTAGTTACGATTGGAATAAACTTTTTATCTCATCCATAGATCCTTTATTCATACTCATCGATTGGAAGAATGATCCAATCAAAAAAAATTATGTTTCACGATCCTATACATAATCCAATTTCTGATTCAATTTCGAAAATAGAATGTCTAAGGGACTGTGGATACAAATCGTGAGAATGTATGTTCTTCCTCAATATGCTATTGAGACGGTAAAGGAGTTAAAACACTTTTAAGAAATAAAGTTTTTGTCGGAGTAGGCAAAAAAACAACCGAGAGAAACCGTAACCTTTTTTAAGTTGTTAATAGAAGAATAACACTTTACCACTAAACTTTACCCGCTACATAACATTTTCTTGTATATGAATGGACTATTTGTCGAACAGGGAGTGAGACCGCAATCAAGATAGATTCACATTATACGTTGACACAGATTTAGTACCCAGCCAGCCAGGGACTTAAAAGGCGAAGAGCACAAAGCTTTTCTAAATAACATATATAAATTTAAAAAACGGTATAAAGTTTATACGATACTTTTCCTTTGCGGATGCTGGCAATTCTCGGTCTGTCTGAAGGGGTCATTGAAGCGGCGACAAAAAAAGAGTACTGGCCACGGACAGTACGTAACTAGGACCAGGCCGGGAGAATAAACCTTTCGTACCAAATTAAAGAAGTAAGGTTTTCTTTCTATGGGAGAGACCGTTTCGAATCTATCTAACATGGAATTCCTTGATCACATCGTTCTTGACTTACTCTTAACTTACTTAAATGAACTCGTTAAATTAAATTACATAAAAACCTACAATTCAAATTACGTAAATTAACTTAATAGTAAAGTAATTAATTAAATATTAACTTAATATAAATATAATTATAATTACGTAAAAATATACTTAAAGTATAATTTATAATTACTTAATTATATAATTACTTAATTATTATATAATATTATAATATTTAAATAAGATTATAAATTTAAATTATAATATTTAAGAATTTTTAGTACATAAAAAACTTTTAATTTGTTTTTTCTTTACTTAATTGAAAAATAAAATTCAATTCTTGAACGTTAAATTTAGATAGAATTTATTAAAATTTAATTTTAATTATTTTAAAATTTTTATTATCACTTTTTATTTTTTTAAATTTCATCTGTGATGAAATCTATTTTATTTAATTAGTCTGAAATCTATCCTATAGTTAGAAAATTTTAATAGAATGTTAATATTTCTAATGATAATGTTATAATTATAATGTTTAATATCTTTCTATAATGTTTAATATCTTTCTTCCTAAAAATGTTTAATATCTTTTTTAATATCTTTTTAAATAAAATGTTTAATATCTTTCTTAAAAAAAATATTATATAAGTCTTTCTTAAACTTAGAGTAATATCTTAAAAAGAAAAAATTTTTTTATTTTTTATTATTTTCTTTTTTATTTAAATTTTCAATTTGTCATTGAAATAGTTATTTAAATGCATTGGAAATTTTATTGAAATTTCAATTTTATTTAAATGGGAGAGAAGAGTGGCTGAGGGGACTACAGAGGCGGATTGCTAATCCGTTTGTACGAGTGATCGTACGAGGGTTCGAATCACTCTCTCTCCGCCCGATCTTATGTACTGATATTTCGGATTCGAAGAATTTCGATTCCTTTATTTTTAAGGTAACGTGATATAGGAATAGCTAAATAATAAGAAAAAATAGTGGAAAAAAAACACAGAAAACTCAAAAATTTTTTATTCCTCCCCACGTCACAGGATTACGTCCCGGATCATTAGATAAGAATACGAAGATGAAGAGAGAAACACAGAATATCACTACTGTGTAAAAAAGCGTTTGAGAGTAAGCATTCCACAATCTCCAGATAAGACTCATTTAGAAAAAGGGGGAATAGATACCTATTTTTTTTGTTATCACATATATTATTTGTTTGATTTGAAATCAGACCCCCCAAATTCAGTTTTTTTGATTTGAAAAGACAAGAGAAGTACTTTTACGAATTCTTGTAAAAGATTTTGATTCCTGCTCACAAAAGTTTTCTTGTCATCGACAATTTAGGTATTGTAGGGGAACTAGAAACTTATTAAAACTCCTTACTCACCGAAAGGTCCGAACGAGTAAATAAAATGATCAAAATTTCATCTCCGCGGGTACTTCAAATATACAAGAAAATTTTTCCCCCCATGTTTGACCGAGGGTTTCATAATTCTTAATGTAAGAATTAGACGATCTTATCCATTTTATAATTTTTTTGTCGAATAAATCATGAATGGGATGGCCAAAGTATTAAGGATTTTATCGAAAACTTACAGCAGCTTGCCCAAACAAGGCTAAGAGAAAAAAGAGGACAGGTATGACAGGCATAACAATCACGATTGGATTGAAACGGCATAAGCTTCAGGCAATTTGGCAAAGAAAAACTATTGAATATAAAGGACAGAATTAAGACAGAAGATAAGATTAAGCTAAAGAATTAAAATAACAAAAATTTCGTTCTGTACGATTAGATAATTTTATTTTGATTGAGTGATTTTATAAGGAAAAATGAAAAAGGCCCAAGTCAAAAAAATCCTTCTTTTTTTTTGGAACTCTCCAAATCAAAATCTCCTTCCATTCTCAATGAGAATACAAGGAATTCTACTTTATACATTATCGAAGTGAAATTCTTATGTAATGTCAATAATTTTTTTGATTCTATATCTAATTACATATGGGTTGAATCCTAGCAACAAACAAAAATATCATATGTTTTTATTATGTATTATGTTTTTTTTTGGTGGGGGGGGGGGGGGGGGTTGGGGATTGACGACTACTAAATACTAATAATAGTCTTGGACGAGTGCAAAACAGGCAAAAATGGGGAGTGGCCAAGCGGTAAGGCAGAGGTTTTTGGTCCGGTATTCGGAGGTTCGATCCTTCGTCCCAGATCGTTTCCATCAGAAACAAAAGATGGTATCACATTGATTCCACCATTAAAAGGAAAAATCTTTAAAGGAGACAACCTTGTCTTTTGTTCTGAATTCTTAGATGGATTCTTAGAATGATTCTTAGAATCCATTTACTTCTTGGTTAAAAGAAAACCAATGATAATCAATTGAACAGGGTAAAATTTATGTTCCTTAGGGAATGAATATCTGCTAAAAATTTTGCTACTCCATTGTGATTGGTCGACTGGGGTGGTGAGTAGAGATCCGTTTAGTCATGACTAGAACACATAGGTCCAGTCATGATGCTGAAGTCGGAGATTTTTAAAACATTTTTATGAACTCTTGGTTGGTACTCGAAGAAATAGAAATGATGAAAATCAATGTATCTAGAAAACTTACGACCTTTTTGTTTTTTGGTCATTGGAAAAGTTTATTTTGACTAATAATTGATTTTACTTCCGGGATTGAAAAATATATATAAATGAAAGGATTTGAGGTTTATAGTTTTTTTTGTTCTAGAAAAATAGATTCTGCATTTCATGATTGATTCGTCCCGAAAATCTGTTTGGAGATGGAAGTAAATAAGTCTTAAGCAAGATCTTCTGTAGAAATACGTTTCATTCATATGATAGAATATCGAGTTAAAGAAATTGGTCCTGCTGCGCTTTATCGGATAAAGACAATTACTTATCATCCATAGGTATAAAGTATAGACTATATAAGTTCCGTTGTTCCCATCGAGCCAATGACTATTCATGATAAATAGTAAATCAATCCATTGCTGTTTGAAAATTAATGAATTCTAAAGAGAGGAAGGTTTGGTATAAAACTTCGTTTGAAACGAGGTGGTAGACAAAAGCAACGTGCGACTTGAAGGACCAGGATCACTGTGGATTTTACATCCACCATTTATATAGAAGAAATGAAGATGCTCTTGGTCGACATAGTTTGTTTCTGTTCCATAGGAATCTATTTGTTCTTAGGTTGGATAGTACCTGATGGCGCTCGAGCGGAAAGGATGATCATTTATCAAGGGAAGAATCGAGGGGTTAGTGCCAAATTCAATCAAGAAGTTAGACCAACTTGTAAAGTATATCCTTACAATATCAAAAGTAATCGGAATTGAAAAAACTATTTCGATCAAAAAAAAAGTGTATCACAGAGGAATCAATTCTCGTATTCTATTTCTATAGGCTTCACTTTCTTAGAAAGAAATAAAAAAAACAAAAGGTGGTGTGTTGCTGCCCTTTTGAAGGCGTAAAGATCACCGAAGTATGTCTAAACCAATGATTTGACAAAGCAAAGAATTAAAGGATCCGAAAAAGGGGGTGGAAACACTATTTTCAATTGTCTCAAAATTGGCTTGCGAATCAGGAATTCAAAATAGATTCGAGATGAGACAAACAAAAGAGGTTTGTAGAGACGGCTCACTAAATGTCTAGGATTTCCCTTCCGAATTCTGTCAGAATACCAACTTGAGTTATGGTACGAAGAATTTCTTTTTTTTTTTTTTTAGGAAGAACAAATAATAATAATGAATTAGAACTATGATTGAGTCAGTATTTTTGTTGTACTATTTGATGATATACAGAAAGATTTTATACCGATCTAAAATAATTTTTCTCGAGCTCGAAGGCCGTATGAGGAGGGAAAAACCGCCTATACGTTCTGGGGGGGGATGGTTTAATGTAAAACTATCCAATGAGCCATCTATCGATCGGTGCAATTGAATGTTCGATAACGAAAGAGAGAAGGAAGAAGATTTTCGAAAGTGGGTTTTTATGATACGATAAAGAATCAAACTTATTTAAACGTTCCCGCTATTCTATATTTCATGAAAAGGAGCGCTACCTACAGGAACTGTGTATGAATTTTAAGTAAGCAGAATTTTTTAAAGAAAAAACTTCGAGTTGAATTAAAAGAAAAAACAAACCAAATTAATAAAAAAGGGGGGAGATGATTAATATAAATCATCTTTGTATAATTTTTATTAATTTTTACCTAAAATTTTCCCTTTCTTGCTATATTCTACTAAATTACTTTTTCTTGTTAAGGAACCACCAACAAACAAGGGCTTTGAATCTGGCTTATTGTACCTTATTGATTGAATAAACCAGAGCTTTTTGCTTTATATGTCCTTATTTTTTTCCATCAAAATTTCTTATTTATGTTGTGCCAACCCAATACAAACATATTTTATTTACTGTATTGTTATTTGTTTTCCAAATTGAATCGAATATTGACAATGGTGTATCGAACAAATATATTGATTATAGATAAATAAATCCTTTATCAGCCCCATATTGGTTTCACTTCACTTTTACTCAAATATGGGTTTGCATTGTTGGGTTTACTGTCATATAAGACAGGATTGGAAGTAACTTAACAAAAAAAAAATAAATAAAAAAAATTGATAACAAATGGTGGGTCTGTACAATTGAGATCTCTTTTAGGAATTGGTTGTTTTGAAATATGATCTGTACATTTTGTATTTATTTTTACATGTTTTATTTATTTTGTATATTGATCATAAAATATTTTTTTATTTATATTAGTTCAAGTTTTTTTGAGGGGGTCGGCAGTGCAATTGACTTGTTATTTTTCATTTTGATCGTATCTACATATCCTATTTATTTTATTTTATTCGGTTGCTAACTAAACGCGAGAGTAAGCGCTTTTAAGGGCGACTATGATCTTTTACACATTTGGATTGAAGCAACAAAATTCGTCCAGACATTGGTTAGCTCTATAAGCCCCGACTGATCCTCAAAGGTTAAGAATGGAAAAAGTAGGCTGTCGTAATAAACAGAAAAATAAATTTCTATTTATTAAAAAATTACAAATTAAAAATGAAAGTGGAACTTTTATTTTCGTTTATCCTTACGGCTCGCTACAAAAATAAAAAATTTTTGGAAGGGAAGGGGACAAAACAAAACTTTAACATTACAGTTGGGTTAGTGAATAAATGGATAGAGCCTATGTTCACTTATGGTAACAAAAGCCACGAGCTATGTTTCTAATTTGATTGAACGATACCCGATCTAATTAGACGTTAACAATAGATAGTGCCTGGATACGGGAAAGGGTGAAGTTCACTGTGGGTGGACCATGATCTTTTTCCTTTTTTTTGTGTAATGAATCCTAAACTATTCTATGATGGATTAAAAACGGATGGGTAGAAGAAGAACAGTATACTGATAAAGAGAATAAATTCCAAAGTCAAAAGAGCGATGGGTTGCAAAAAAATAAAGGGTTGTATCCTCTTGTAAGTATAACGAAGATAAAAACGAAGATAAACCAATTCGATAGGAAAAAAGAGCAATAAAAAGATCTATTGATGGACTCCCTGTTTCCTTTTCGGGGTATATATTTTTGTACATTTATTCTATATACATAATAGAATACAAAATACACTGTTTGACCATATGCAACTATGTATCATTTGATAACCAAGAAAGCATCCGACCCCTGCTTCACGTGGAAATGAAATGGAAGAATTACAAGGATATTTAGAAAAAAAGATAGATCTCGGCCAACAACTTTTATTCCAATTCTTTTCAGGAGTATAGTTAAGTATTGCGTATGATCAGGGTTTTTTGTAAAGAGTTCCCTTTTTTATGAACCCGTTAATTTTGGGGGTTATTGGCAATAAATAGTTCACGGACTTGTGAACCTTAATATTCGAAGGTATCAACAAAATTATTTGCATGTATTCGAGTTTAATGATTCTTACCAAAATCGATCTGGGCACAACCAATTATTGTATTCCCATTTTTTCTCAGATGATATCAGAAAGGTTTTGCAAGCATTGGAAATTCCATTATCGTTGAATTAGTATCTCCTGAAGAAAAACAAAATACCAAAATCTCATTTAATTTACAATCTATTCATTCAATTCCTTTTTGTAGAGGATAAATTATCGCATTTAAATATCTGTCAGATATCTAATACATCATCCATCCATATGGAAATCCTGGTCCAAATCCTTCAATCCAGGATCCAGGAATGTTCCTCTTTGCATTTATTGCGGTTCTTTCTCTATCGAATATTATAAGTGGACTAGTTCAGTTATCCGAAGAAATCTATTTATGTTTTCAAAAGAAAAATAAGAAAAGACTATTTTGGTTTCTTATATAATTTTTATGTTTGATGTGAATTGTATTAGTTTTTCTTCGGTAACACATTCTATTTACGATTAAACATCTTTTGGAAAGCCTTTCTGAACGAACACATTGTTATGGAAAAAATAGAACATCTTGAGTGTGCCAGAATTTCTTTCAGAACGACTTTATGGGTCTTCAAGGATCCTTCCATGCAAGATGTTCGATATCAAGGAAAAGCATTTGGGTCAAGGGGAAACTCATTTGATGATGAAGAAATGGAAATGCCACTTGAAATTTCTGCAATATTATTTAATTTTCTGGTATCAACCGTACAGGATCCATATAAACCAGTATCAAACTAATTCTTTTATTGTCTGGGTTATCTTTCAAGTGTACTAATAAATTCTTCGGCGGGTAAGAACAAATGCTAGAGAATTCATTTTAATGGATATGTCTTACTAAGAAATTTGATTACCATAGTCCCAATATGCCTATTGTTCGATCATGGTTAAAGCTAAATTTTGGCCGTATCCGGGAATCCTATTAGTAAGACGATTTGGACCGATTTATCCGATTGTGATGATAGTAATCGATTTGGACGGATATGTAGAAACTCTTTTCACTATCTAGTGGATCCTCAAAAAAACAGGAGTTGTTCGAATGAAGTATATACTTCGACTTCGTTGTGCCTAGAACTTTGGACCGAAACATAAAAGTACAGGAGCAGTTTTTTGCAACAGATTAATTCGGGATTATTAGAAGAATTCTTTACGGAAGAAGAACACCCCCCCCCACACAGTTCTTCTTTGATCTTCCCCCAAATAACTGCTTTTGATTACAGGATCATATAGAAACGTATTTGGTATTTGGTTTATCCGTATCACTGACCTGTAAATAATTTATAATTAAAATAGCATATCAAACTACAATAGAAAGAGAAGAGATAATAGAAATGATCACAGATTATAGGATCAAGGGAGAACACAAAGTATTCACGAATTCTCATTCTGAAATGCTCATGTGAGTGGTGTTGTTGGTGGTTGATGAATCAACGGGATAGTCAAAATGTTTATATTTCTTCTTTTGTTCGGCGAGTTTTTTATATGGCTCATAGGGAAAGTCGTGTTGAATGAACATGCAAGCACGGTTGGGGAGGGAATTTTTTCCTCATTCGTAAACACAGGAGAAAAATTATCTACTACATCGCCTGTTCCGGGTTCGAGTCCCGGGCAAAAACCATACGGAAAATAGAAAAATAAATCTTTCTTTTTCTATTTTAATTACTTCATTTAAAAATTTAATTCATTTATTTTACAAATTTTTATGTATTTAGTCGTAGAATGTGGGGATTTAGCCGTAGATTAGATAAGATGATATTGTCTTTCTCTCGCGCTGAGGATTGTTGACATTGACATATAAGTTCATGCTATACTGTAAATAACAAGTCTTCTATTATCTATTCATTTCTAGTAGAGTGAATACGTGTCGGTGGGACAGTCCTAAAAATGAATAACCAAAGATCTTTACCATGACGCAATTTTAGAGAGACGCAAAGACAATCCTAGGGGGTCGTTTTTGCAACTGGATATACCAGCACTGAAAACCGTGATTTAATTGGGTGGTTCGTGTTTTTGAGTGACCCTACCTTATTGACCGAAACTTCTGTATTTATTATCGCATTCATTTGCTGCTCCTCCAGTAGATATTGATGATCTTGAACCTGTTTCTGGTTCTCTACTTTATGGAAATAATATTATCTTATGTGCTATTATCTACTTCTGCAGCTATAGGTTTACATTTTTACCCAATCTGGGAAAGCAGCATCTGTTGATGAGGGTGTATACAATGGTGGTCCTTATGAGCTAATTGTTCGACACTTCTACTTGTGTAGCTTTTACATGGGTCGTGAGTTGGGAAATAGTTCGTCTGGCGTATGCGTCCTTGATTGCTGTGCATATTTCAGCGTCCTGTTGCAGTGCTACTGCGGTTTTATGATATACCTAGTGGTCAAGGAAGTTTCTTGATGGTATGCTTTAGGGAATATCTGGTACTTTCAACTTCATGATTGTATTACAGGCAGAACACAAACATCCGTAGGCATCCAGTCACATGTTAGTGTAGCTGGTGTATCGGCGGATCACGATTCAGTGCTATGCGGTTCCTTGGTAACCTCCTAGTTTGATCAGGGAAACCACTGAAAAAACGAATCTGCTAAGGCAGTACAGATTCGGTCAAGAGGAAGAGAATTATAATATAGTAGCTGCTCTGGTTATTTTGGCCGATTGATCTTCCAATATGCTAGTTTCCAACAACTCTCGTTTTTACATTTCTTCTTGGCTGCTTGGCCTGTAATTGGTATCTGTTCACTGCTTTAGGTATTAGCACCATGGCTTTCAACTAAATGGTTCAATTTAAAACAATCCGTAGTTGACAGTCAGGGTCGTGTCATTAACACTTGGAGGAATGATCAAACCGTGCTAACTTGGTATGGAAAGTACCGCATGAAAAGTAAGGTGCACAACTTACCCTCTAGACCTTCTAGCTGCGTCGCGTTTATTACAAAGGATAAGATTTTGTCTAGTGTATCGAATCGTGAAACCCAAAGTAGCAATACCCCATGTCTTGCTTTATCAAGACATGGTGTATTGCTACTTTGTTGATACTTTATTTTTTTTTTCACAAAACATATTTTTCAATTTCAATTTTTTTTATATTTAATTATATTTATATTTTTTTTATATTTAATATTAAAATGTTTTATTTAATATTAAAATGTTTTATTTAATATTAAAATGTTTTATTTAATATTAAAATGAACTTTAAATAACTTAAGACGAGATTTATTATCGTTTCTCGTGCATGTCCTCCAAAAGTAAAAGTAGGCGCGAATTCTCCCAATTTGTGCCCTACCAACGATCTGTTATAAAGAGGTAAATTTGTCCTTTCCATTATTAATAGCGATTGTATGCGCCATCATTGTGGGTATAATGGTGATGCCCGAGACCAAGTTACTATTAGTTTCTTTCTCCTCCCTCATGTTGAGTTTTTTCCCTTTTTTTCCGGGAGAAATGGTTAGCTAAAAGGGTTTTTTTTTTTTAGCGACGTGTCCTGTCACAGTGTATACGCCCTTTTTGGTTACATTTTTTATTTTAAAGATTTGGCTCTATGTCCAATATCTCGAGCTAAGTTAAGTATTGAGGTAAATAATAAATACAATAATGATAATGACAAAAAGTAAAATCCTTTAGCTTAGAAAAGGGGGCGGATGTATCCAAGTGGATCAAGGCCTTTGATTTTTTATCCACATGCGCGGGTTCATTCCCGTCCGTTCGCCCATCACCTTTTTTCAAATTCAAAAATTCTATTTTCAATATTCCTATTTACGGCGACGAAGAAATAACTATCACTATATTTTTTCCTTTTCCTACTTCTTCTTCAAGCGCAGGAATAACTCCCAAGGGGAGTGTGGGTTTTTCTACCGATTGGTCTCTCCCCTCACCGCCCCCTGGATGTCTACGGGTTCATAACTACTCTCTACTACAGGATCTTACCTACACACTTCGATCCGCTCTACCCAAACTTTTTGGTTCACCCCACATTACCCACTTGTCCGCCTGTTTGCGGAAGCAGTTTTGGGATATCAAATCGTACCTCCCAGTGGTAATCTTAATTGCCGATTACCCTCTTTTGCAATCTTTCGCTACCCCAACCTCTGCCTAGCTAATTGGTCCACCCTTCCAAGTTTATTTCTTTCTATTTATTATGGCCGTGCCTAAGGGCATATCGTTGAAGTAATGATTCTGCTTTTTAATCAATAAAAACCCCTTCCCAAACTGGTTGACAAGTGCGTGGTCTTCCTGAAGCATACGTCTTCTAGATTTATATAATGATAGTCTAGACATGGATCGATTATACATCTATGATGATACCACATGATTGGATATTAGGAATCCAATCTGCTGAATCACTCAGTGTTAGATCTTCTACCTCCTGTCTCCCCGTTCCGTCATCTGGCTTATGTTCTTCATGTAGCATTCAGACCGAATGACTCTATGAACTACTTCGATACTTCCAAATATTAGGTAACGTAGAAGACATCTCTCTTTTCCCCGGGGGCTCTTAATTACCACTGCTTAGCTTTCATTCGCCTCTGACCATCAAATTAAATGTGAATAACCCGTCCTCCCCTCTTGAAACCATGGGCGGCTTCCGGTTCTGTGCGTGCTTCAAACAATTTGTCTTCTCCATATTACCATATCTCTAGAGTCATAATTTTCTATGAGGAACTCTGAACTCATCACTTGCTGCCGTTACTCAACAGTTTTTTCTGTTAAGGTCTATCCCGTAAGTATCTCAAATTGGATCAGTGATCGATTTTTCTAGTTTTTCGTCGTAAACTAATTGGTTACTTCCAATTACGTAAAATCACTAGTTCAAAAACCGCACTCAAAGTATGGCATTTTCCCATTGATATAGGAACTTCTGTACCAAAACAATGGTATCTCCAATTATAGCCCCTCTGGGATGTAAAATATATCTCTTCTCACCATCCCCATAGTGTATGAGACAAAATGATGCATTTCGATAGGGTCGTATTCTATGGGTACGATTCTACCAGATATGGGGTTTTGTCTTTTGTCTTCCGTCGAAAATCGTTTACGTATCGACGCTTATTACCCTCCCTCCTGCCTCTATGCCGTGCGGTAATGATTCCTCTGGCATTACGACCTTTACTCAACGATGCTGTCCATAGATCAATTTTTCGGGGTGATTGGATTTCACTTGACTGTTTGCGGCTCCATTGCGTGTGCTCGGGGAGAAGTTTTGTATAATGTATCGCCGTGTTATTAACGTATTTGCTTTAAGTTCTTTTCCTAAAGAGGGTGGATAGAATACCCGGTTAAGCGTAAATGATCTACGTCTTTAATGCATTGTATGTCCCATAATAGGTCCCATTCTTCTACCCTTTCCCGTAGTCGATGACTATTCATAGCTATTACCTTGACACCAAAGAAGTTGACCAATTCTTTTAATTTCTGTCCTAGTTGACCTGATTCGACATTAGAAGTATATTGATTGTTCCCATCACCGCATACTTTTTTACTGTAAATACTGCATATTTGATTCCATCCATAAATCCATTTTCTTCCCTATGAGTTCCAGTATCGATAGCATTCTAAGTTCTTACTGTTCATAGTTATGGTAGGATATCCATACCATTCTTTATGTATGATTATGATTCCATTGATACAGAGCCAATCCAATCGACTTATTGAACGTTCCCATTGGTGTGCATCCAGCAGATTTTAACCTACGAATTTTGCCCATTATGGTTGCGCTTTAACCATTCAGCATGGATCTTAACAGAGATCACGTATATCGTAAATAAGTATATCGTAAATAAGTATATCGTAAATAAGTTATCGTAAATAAGTATATCGTAAATAGTATATCGTAAATAAGTATATCGTATAAATAAGTATATCGTAAATAGTATATCGTATAAATAAGTATATCGTATAAATAAGTATATCGTAAATGTATAAATAAGTATATCGTAAATAGTATATCGTAAATAATATATCGTATAAATAAGTATATCGTAAATAAGTATATCGTATAAATAAGTATATCGTATAAATAAGTATATCGTAAATGTATAAATAAGTATATCGTATAAATAAGTATATCGTAAATAAGTATATCGTATAAATAAGTATATCGTAAATAGTATTCGTAGTGTTAATAATAACCAAATCAATTGAATAAATCTTAGTTGAAATAAAATCTTTATGATGGATTTATTTGACGACATCAATTCAAATTCTGGATCGTCGAATTGAGAGAGATATGAAGAGATCAAGAATGCTCACTATTTCTGATCGTGGCTCACATACATTTTTTTCCATCAAGAACGCTTTATGAAACTTTGACCCCCCCCGGAAATTTGGAGTACCCTACTTCACGTGATTCGCAGGTTCAACAAGCAATCGATATTTCATGATCCAATGTGTAATCAAGGTGTGTACTGCTTTAGTAGCGTCCTTATATCTCGTATTACAATCGAACAGATGGTCGAAAGAAAAAATCTCTATTTGATGGAGCTCTTCCTATCCCTATGATTCCATTGGACCCAGAAATTGAACATTGGAAGACATCTTTTTCGTCTTCCAATATCATAGGTTATTGTTTGCGTTCCTGGATCTTCCAAAGGGAAAAAGATTTCTGAGAGTTGTTTCTGGATCCGCAGCGAGTACTTGGTTCTCCCCTACATAAAAAGTGTATCATGCCTGAATCTACCGGAGTTTCCGGGGTGTGGAGGAACCCGGATCGGAAAAAAGAGGATTCTAGTTGTAAGATATCTAATGAAACCGTAGCTGGATTAGATCTCATTCCAAGAGAAGATAGCGAAATTGGAGTTTCTTTTTTTATCCTTAAGGATGACCGATCCGCAGACCATGATTGGAATTGTTTGATCGTCTTTATCCGAGAAGAAGCGAAACATAATCAACTTGATTTGGGACGCTATTCGAAATCTTAGGGAAGACTTGATTTGTTATCTCATGTCTGCTTTTCGTGAAAAAAGACCAATTGAAGGGGATGGTTTCTCCAACCACAAGGAGCTAGGCAACTCTTCAATCAATGATATTGAGGGCATGTTTCCCACTCTTCTCGAGAAACAAGTGGGTATGTCGTTGCAAATGTGTTCATTTCATATGGGCATTCCCGCCAATATCTCTCGTTAGTTGGGGGCAGATCGCCCGAATCTAGCGATGTTTTTGTTGAGGAACGTATCGAGAGAGTAATTTGATTTGTTAGACAATGTGTGGTTGGTAAACAAGGATCGGTTTTTTAGCAAGGTCCGGACTGTATTGTCAAATATTCAATTGATTCCACAAGACTATTTTCTTTCAAGTAAGGGTTCTAGCCATTGAAAGGATTCTCTATCATCCATAGATCCTTTCGGATTCCTTAGAATGAGGATTCAGAATATCCCACATTGATCGATCAAACAGACATTCAGCAACTAAAAGAAAGATCGATTCTTTGGGATCCTTCCTTCTTCAAACGGAACGAACAGAGATAGAATCAGATCGATTCCCGAAATGCCTTTTTGGATCTTCCTCAATGTCCCGGCTATTCACGGAACGTGAGAAGCAGATGAATAATCTCTGCTTCCGGAAGAAATCGAAGAATTTCTTGGGAATCCTACAAGATCAATTCGTTCTTTTTCTCTGACAGATGGTCAGAATTCATCTGGGTTCGAATCCTATTGAGAGGTCCACTAGAGATCAGAATTTTTGAAGAAAAACAAGATGTTTCTTTTGTCCCTTCCAGGCGATTGGAAATAAGAAATGGTTGATATATTTCAAGCTAATTTGTATTTACAAAATACCGTCTCAATTCATCCTATTCATCAGATCCGGGATGTGATATGGTTCCGAAGGATGAACCGGATATGGACAGTTCCAATAAGATTTCATTCTTGAACAAAAATCCATTTTTTGATTTATTTCATCTATTCCATGACCGGAACAAAAGGGGATACACGTTACAACCACGATTTTGAATCAGAAGAGAGATTTCAAGAAATGGCAGATCTATTCACTCTATCATACCGAGCCCGGATCTGGTGGTTCATCAATGGGATTTTGCCTTTTTCTAGTGATTCCTACGGGTTGGATCAAAAAATTCTTGAATGAAGGTTTCAACTCAGAGATGATCAAAAGAAATCTTTATTGGTTCTACCTCCTCTTTTTTATGAAGAAATGAATCTTTTTTTATAATCGAAGCAATCAAAAAAAATTCGTCCGATCTACTGCGGGATGATTCGGAAGATCCAAAACTAAAAACAGCGGTATTTGCTAGCAAACAACAGAATGGAGGCAGTCAATCATATAGATTGATCCGAAATCTGATTCAAATCCAATATAGCACCTATGGGTACATAAGAAATGTATCTAATCGATTCTTTTTAATGAATAGATCCGATCGCAACTTCGAATATGGAATTCAAAGGGATCAAATAGGAAATGATACTCTGAATCAATAACTATAATGAAATATACGATCAACCAACATTTATCGAATTTGAAAAAGAGTCAGAAAGAAATGTTGCTCCCTTTTTTCTTTTCTCGAACCGAGAGAGGGCGCATTGAATCGGGATCCTGCTGTATAAGATACCAATGGTCCCAAGTGAGAGCAAGAATTTCCAGGAACATTTGGAACATTTCGTTTCTGAACATAAGAACCGTTTTCAGTAGTGTTCGATCGGTTACGTATTAATCAATATTCGATTGTTGGTCCTAGGCTATCGCAAACAAAATTTGTCTAAGTCACTTCGTTTCTTTTGTCCAAGTCACTTCGTTTCTTTTGTCCAAGTCACTTCCCTTTTTGTCCAAGTCACTTCCCTTTTTCTTTGTGAGTATCGGGAATATCCCCATTCATAGTCCGAGATCCCAGTCCCCTCCGGAATTGAAAGGCCCGACTATCAACTCCGCAATCAGTTGTTGAGAATCAATCGGTGTTCAAACGTTCATTTAAAATTGAACCCTTCTATTGATTATATGATACTCTCCCCAAGACCGGAATTCTTATATATCATGGAGGAACACACATACCATTTTTTGGGTCAAAAAGCGTACCAGAGAGTTGGCAGATATGACTTCATGCCTATACTATAAATAATCGCAGGCAATTCCTTTGATAACACGGATTCCTATTTCTCCCAGAATTCCCATGATCGAAGACCATTGCTGATCCGTGAACCATTCATAGAGTTCATTGATCTTCTTTTTATAAAGCAAATCGCTTCGGAGCGGGGAATGTCCAAATCACTTCTGGTTCTATTGTAACAAAAGATTCCCTTTTATGTGGAAAAGACCCGTATCAATAAATTATGATCTTACATAGGCCAAGTCCTCACTACCTTGTTCATTCGCAACAAATAGTGTCTTCTGCTCGGGTAAAAAAAAACATATTTTTTTGGAGAGAGAGACTAGTTTCACCAAATCGAGTACCGTATCTAACATATTCATACCTAAAGATTTTCCACAAAGTGGTGACACACGTATAACTTGTACCAATCTTTTCCGTTTTCCATCAGTCCGAGCCATGCGTTCGTATAGGCTATTTACTCATCGCAGCCCTTCTGCACACCTCTAACAAGACCAAAAGTCCAATGTTGAAGAACACCGTTTGTCAGCCTCTTTCAGATACGAATCTATCTGATTCAGAAGGGAAGAACTGGCATCGGTCATCTCATCAGTTTTACAATTCCAACATGGTTTTGATTCACACTCCATGGTCGAGAAATATTTACCATCCGGAAAGAGGACAAAAAAACGGAGTCTTTCTCTAAAGAAAAAATGCGTTGAGAAAACCGGCAGATGTATCGACCTTTCACGAGATGTTGCTTTTTTTCAAATCTCTCAAAAATGCATCGTTCAACAAAAATGAATCCTTCCAACTATCTGCCAGGGTGCCTTACTTCGACAGAGTGCAAATATTCTAAATTTCACCCTTGTTAGATACTTTTTCAGACCCATTGTCGATACTAAGCAGTTATCCACAAATTTGTATCCATTTTAAAATTTGTATCCTTTTTTTCATTCAGAATTATGCAGTGGATCAGATATCTCATGGCCAATTCCTCAAGATTCTTCCACAAGGGACGCTGATAAGTGAGATGTCGAGGTCAGTGTTTCCCGAAATCTTCTTCTGTCCCGAAAAAGATTTCCCTCGAAATAATGAGTCACCCGTTCCATTGATATGGACAATCGTTGAGATCCACAAATGCTCGGTATTTGGAGTCCTATTCCATCCTTTTTTTTCCTTCTTCTTGTTGCTGGATATCTCGTTCGTATCCCTTCTCTAACGTTTCCAAGCCTCTAGTTAGTTACGACAGAGTTGAAGATCAATCTTTGTGATTCCATCATACATGATTTGTTGCAAATCTTTTGTATGGGTTATCCTACATCTGAACTGAATCTTTCTGGTTAAAGAATCTCTTCTAGTTGTTCTGAAACATAGGAGATTCGCTGGAATAAATAGGGGTTTTTTGCGTTTGCTTTTGGTGCAACCATGCTATTGTCGCTTGTGGGTCAAATCAGTAACGTTCTAGAAAAAGTCATTGATCAGCACTCTCATCGATCTCCAATATCGATATCAAATCCATCAATCCTCATAATATCATACCAAATCCCATCAATCGATCACGTTTTTCGGGGAGAAATACGAGCCACAAGTCGTACAAGTAAAGAGAGCTATTCATTGCTAAAAAAGAAAAAGTGAACGGTGATTGATTATTGAGAAAATAGAACCTTGGGTCGCGAACAGTGATTCGATTGATGATGAAGAAAAGACATTCTGGTTCCGTTCTCCACCTTAACGACATGAAAAAGGATTGATCAAATTCTATTGTCTGTACTCATATTGATCATATTATCAAGAAAGACTCTGGGTTATCAAATGATTTAACACCGGATCAATTTCCTTACATACTTGTTGACAAGTATATAATGAATTATGAGTTCAATGGAGCCTGTTTAGCAGAAAGACGATATCCTGCTCATTCCTACAATTACTTATTACAAACCTCGTGTGGGGCTAATAGTTTTTCATTTCCATCTCATGGAAAACCCTTTCGGCTCCGCCTTAGCCCTATCCCCTTCTAGGAGTATTTTAGTGATAGTTTCTATAGGAACTGGACATCCTATTTGGTCAAATACCCTACGACAAACCCCCGGTCCGTTCATTACGGTATTTCCCGAACAAGTTCCCGATGACAACCTAAAGATAGTTTATGATGATATCGATTTGGATGTAGTGATAGTGACGATATCGATAGTGAGATATGGACGATTAGCGATATTGATGATAGTGACGATATTGCATGAGACCTTGTACGGAGTGCTGCTCAACTATGTATATGACGCCAACATAGACCGATTTTGGATATCCCTTTCAATTCGAATTAAAGCAAAAGCAATGTCCCTTGCATAATATGGATTCCAACCATTCATTATCTGTATTGCAAGTCGAATTACTTTCCCTCGATCGATAGAGAACTATCTCTCAGAGATGGAAAGATGTTCCCACTAAGAATATTCTTGTCTTGCTCTCGACTCTATTCCCCAAAAAGTGGATCCCCCTCGAATAGCTCCGAATAAATTAAATACATGCATTAAGATACGAAGCGTCTTATTCCGCAACAACGAAGCCCTTGTGCATTCTTTTCATATACAGGGGGATTCACTTGACAAGAAAAGGTTTCTCATACTAAAGATGGTCATAACCCCTGGTTCCAATGTACGATATCTTGTAGCCTTATCAATGAGGCTCCTAATCAGATTAGTATTACACATAAGAAATCAATTATAGAAACTAATACAATTAGATTATCTCTCATAGACAAACTTGGATTTGCGATCCCAGGTAAGATCGGTTTCAGATCATGGATCCTTTTCCTATCAGATAGGAAGGGCTGTTTGCACAAAGTACTTCGAAGTAATTGCCCCATAGATCCTCTATCATCTATAGAATAAGCATCAGAAGTGAATGCTTATTTGTACAAATGGTACTTCGAACTGAACACATGAATAAATTAACGATACTTCTTTATCTTTTAGTTGTTCCTGGCCGATCGTCGCTCAAGAATCTTGGGGTCTTCCCCCGACCTATGAAAAAAATCGATCACTTCTTTAGATTCGTTGAGAATGATCTGATCTAGTTCATGGTCCTTTAGAAGTAGAATGCGCTGCCTGGTGGGACCCTCACGGACCAGAAAAGAATTGCAGTCAGTTGATAATAACAAGTGACATACTTCTTCTGTCCGACTTAGATATGATGCAAAAAAGGATCTTTTCTATCGTGATCAGAGATTTCTATATGAAAAATACGAATCGGAGTTGAGAAGAGAAGAGGGCGTCGACCGCAACAGATAAAAGGGATTTTATTCACTCACATAGTTTGTGCTCCTAGAATATGGCGTCCCTGTGGCAAACTATGTGATGTATTGAAAAGCCCACTTTCTCTATCGGGCTCGGGGCACAAGCGGACCTTATTAATCCAATGAAAGAGGATGAGTACATTAACAGAGAAGATTTTCGGAGTTCTTGCAGAGTGAAACCCATGCCGTACAACCGAGATAGATCTTTCCAAAGAACAAGGCTTTTTTCGAGTAAGCCAATCATTTGGACCCTGCGGATCCATTCGTTTTCCTTTCAAAGATCATCCCTTTGTTCTTCCTCTGTGTTTTCACGCGAGAATTCTTTGCAGATAGAAGAGATGTCAAAGGTTCTTATTACTTCCCAAACAAAACCTTCTACATCTATTGTTACATTCGTGTTCATCAAGACTACCAAGAAAGGTACTTCGAATTGTTGATTCTCGCCAGAGAGGCTTAGAACAATAGTCCATTATCTAATGGATCTTTCCTTCTAATACTCTTCCGCGAGTTATCAGTATTTATCAATCTGTTTTCCTATCGCACGGAACGTATTGGATCAAATACCCAAGACATGTTGAGAAAGGGATTGGCTTTTTCTCGGATGAAATGAAACATTTGATTCATGTAAACAGATAAAGATTCCCATTCCCTTAGCCTAAAGATCTTGGCCATGAAAGGGATAAGTGGACAGTATTGGCCGTGTTAGAGTCGGGAACATTTTGATTATCCATTTTTGGACTAGCTCCATGGACCAATATGCTACTGCTGAAACAGGGAAGAATTGAAATCTTAGATCAAAACACTATGTCTTGATTATGAACTGCCTAACTACTAATTCTTGAACGGGAACAAACCATAGTCATTACTCACTACATCACACCATTTCCATTAAGAAACCATGAATCCATCGGAAAATAAAAATATACGCATGTCCGATGACATGCTTGTTGCTATCTGCTCACTAACGTCCTTGGTTTAGACCTGAATAACGAAAGGAAATAGAGAGACTTTCTTTCGTCTCATGTCGATGGCTTCTCAATTGGACGATCCCCCATATGGATTAAACATTTCTGGGTGACCGAGCAATTCTAATTGTTGTTCCGAACAAAGATATCCACGTAGGCCGGTTTTCGTCCTGTCCGATATTCACGACCATAGTACTGATTCTCTTTCGATAGGCCCCTGAAAGATGCAGGAATGCCGAATGCCAACAGAACGTCTGTCTCAAAGACGTCTGTCTATTCTCAATTCACACCGACCCGATCCATTTTGGAACGTCCAGTGCCAAAGTCACGGAATGTAGTCACCAATCCCTAAGTGGTCCGCGGACTATATAATTACTTATCATGCTGGGTTATTGGTACTGTGGGGTATTTTACCAGAGGTTTTTTAATCATCTACCCTTGTGTGTTCCCTTGAATCATTACTCGGGGGTGGGTGCGGGCGGACGTTCCAAACGGACTCCTCATTCAGTTAGATAGAGAAGATCGCGCAGATTTCGTGATCCCTGCCGAACCATTCCCATTCCCCAGCTCGGCTCGGCTCGTGGGATTGCCGGTGACTTCGTATCAACAATAAGATACGCGGTATATCAATATTGATTAGATCCGAATATGTTATTGGAATTGCTCATTCATTAGCATTCCAATAATTTATGCCTTGAAGAACGTCGAACCTCCACGCCTCGTAGCACGAGATTTTTAGTCCTCGCGTGTCTACCATTTCACCATCACGGCATCTTGAAAGGATCGTATTCCATAATATGCTATCTATCTAATGGTGATAGCGGAAATATATGACAAAGGGTGGAGGGTTGGAGTATGTCTATCGATCGTCATGTCATATAGGCCCAGGTCAGACCTCAGAATGCTGTCATTTAATTAATCCGAGGATACCTCTATATAGCCCAAGATGTACATCAAACCATTTCCTCGATTCAATAAAGCCAAAAAAGAAGTGATATGGTACCCAATACCGCTAGATATGTCCCAAAGCACAGGTCCATACGCCGATTACAATCCAGAATAGCATTACGACTAGCGATCCATATGTAAACATAGTAAGCTATTAACATACTCTCGAATGCCCCATTCCGCATAATAAAAAAGGACATCCCCTATTCCGGTCTGGTCCGGTATGGAATGAACTTATAATCTGATAGCGAGTCGATTCCGATTAAAGTTCATAACCCCGCCCCGTTCCCATTTTGGTTGGGCGAACAGATCTACTAATTCTTTTATTCCATTAGTACGAGTGATCTTGAACTAAAATAGACCTAGAAGCTAAAAGAGGTATCCTGACAATTGCAGAATTGGGTTCATTGATCTTCCTGGTAGAGTAATTGCGTCACACGACTACATTCATACTCAATTCGGATGGAAGTGTTTATCTTAAAGGAGAATCTTCTATATTTCGCACGAGGGGTTTATTTCTTGATTTCGTCCAGTCATTACTAACTTGTTCTTTTAGCTAATAGTAATAGAAACAACGCTCGTAAGGATTCCCTATGAAACCAAGAAATATAGGCCTGCCTGCATCCACCCATACTAGATGGAGGTTTTTTCCCGAAACACCTGCTGTGGAGAACCTCCTAGGTATAAAGACATATGCTGAAGAGAGAGCCAAAAAGGATCTTTCGTGTCTAATCCTGCTAATCTCGATTTATCATTCCGGTACGAGACCAATAATACAATGGCAAGCAGAAATTGTCCTAGATTCATGGAGATAGATAAGACAGCATATAATGTTATCTGCTTTCATATCCTCATTTGAGTCTCCAACAATTATTCCCACTAATTACATATCCGAGTTGACCGATGGCCGAATGCAGCATGCGTTCATGCTTGTTTGAGTAATAGCATGAGCTTCCCCAATATCATGCTAAGAATAGCTATGAATTTCCAGAGAAAGATGCCATTTCTTTTGGATGAGAAATAAAGGAATATGCGAAAATTCGGTGTCTGAAGCTGAAGCAGCTCCTTCGCAGTACAGAACGAAAGCAACGACTGAGTGGGAGATCAAGTCGAAAAGAGGATTCTCAACTTCTTTCCTCTCATTCAAAACCGTGCTGAGACCCGTTCCTCTCGCACGCTCCTACGTGATAAAGAAAAGAACTCATCTTCTTTCCTTTTTGATACCTTCCTCTCGTATGTATAAGACCGAATCCATCGATTTTTTCACCCCCCCTTAAAAAGGATTACTACTCCTTAACTTTTCGAGGAATCTTCATCGTGGTTTGAATGACTTACTGTTTCATCCTTTCGTCTGGTTCCGTAGGATCCAGTCAGAAAGATTGAGAAATAGAACCATCTGATTTGCTTCGTTCTCAATCGCCAGAATGGAACTCTAGGGGTGATCCTTTTGGGTCAACGGATTCTCCTATGTACACTCGTAGCTCTGAAGGAGGAGAACCAACTATGTAGCAGTACCTCGATACTTCAATCATGTATCGTCTTAGTCCGCTCCTTTGGTAGGAACTAACCTTAATAAACGCCTTGCAAATGGATCGGTTTTTATCATAAAGAGATTCGTTGTTTCCTTGAACCCTCAGCTTCCACTTAATGTTATTTGAACAAAAAGATCAAATAAACTTTGGTAAATGTATGTCTTGGTCCGAGTGGGGAGAGCATTTCTCTCTGCCTTCTATGGAGTTTTGAAAAATCCAAACATCTCAATATATATAGAGGTAGGATTTGTCAACGAACCGCACTCCTTCGTATACGTCATGAGTCCATTGATTAAAAGGGGCTGGGGAAAGCTTTGAACCCAATTCCCTACAGTGATGGATATAGCGCAATTGGAAATTCCTAGGGGAGTTTACCATTTGTGTAATTGATAAGACCCTTCACGATTTCTTGAAGTCTCGATCCCCCCCCCAGATGAAACATATCGCCACGAGAAACCATGACCCAGAATAGAAAGATCTTTGCCCCCCCATGAGTAAATATTTCATAGTAGCCTCATTAGACTACATCTCTCTTGGTATATCCAATAATAGGTAGAACATAACGTGAAACCTTCGGGAGCTACAAAGATAGTTATTAATCGTAGCACCACATACAACTTCCTCCTAGAGTGCTGTTAATCGAATACCAAAAACTCTGTGATAGCCCTTTCTTAGCATCCGTGTACTCTACGGATAGAGGATACTAGAGTTGAACATAGTAAATAAGAAATTGAAAGATTCGTTGAAATTGGTCGTTGGAAATTCCCGAAAAGTAATTATAGGGTCTTCTCGCCATCGTAAACAATAAGGGCCGTTAAATGCTTCATTACTAAACTTGTTGAGAGATTAAATATAACCAAGGTCTATCCTTTTGATCAGGGTTGAATCGTATCTCAGAGAATAATTAGGCCAAAAAATTAGGATAACTTCTGGAAAATGAAACTTCCATGGACGAGAAGCCAAATGAAACGCTTTCATAACAATTCTCGTAGAATCGAGAATGAAGTTTCATTCTGTACATGCCAGATCATGAATTAGTACACTGCAGCCAATCTCCGAAAAGTCCAATTGTTTTTCGAACTTTCTATTTTTGAATGTTATATTTAGCGGATCCCCATGAATAGGGATCAACCTTATTCCATATATTTCCATAAGATTCCTCTCTCTTATTCTAAGCAAGCCCCCGAGAGGGCTTAGTTTGATCAGATTTATGTTTCATCTTTCTTTTCCCTTTTGTTTTTTCGAAAAAAAAGAAAGAATCGTCCGATCTTTTTCTAATGATTCTGTTTCCGATCGAATGTATGATCCATGTGTCCATATAGATCCTGTCATGGATGAACGAAAGGTGCAAAAGCTCTATTTGCCTCTGCCATTCATGAGCCCCCCCTCTCTTCCTTTTGCGTATGGCATCGCACCGTTCTCTTCTTCCGACGTTGGCAGCATCTACTATTCGGAACTTTAATTTTTTGAAAGCCTATTTCGAACCCGACGTTTTTCGGGATGCCCCTACTTACCAACGAATGGCAAGTGCGTTTCTTGTGTAGATCCTATTTCATAGGAACTTGATGGTCGAATTCCGCCTACACCCTTCTTGCTTTTACTGCTAATCGGGAGTTACTCCACGTATTGCTTGCGGTAAAACAGATAGTTGTTTGTTTCTTCTGTCCTGTTTGTTGAATCTTTTTCAGCTCGATAGATACTTTGATAAGCCAATGATGTTTTTCCGTGTTTACAGAATACGTTAACCAACCGTTTTCACCTAAATCGATTAGATAAATTGGATCGGATTTTGCAGTTTTTTCTTCTGCAGTACTTCGACGTGACATGGCGTGAAGAGGTTCAAGAATCAGTCTTTCTTTTTATAAGGCTAAAAACGATACTATTTGGCTTTTTGACCCCATAGTGTAGGTTGATCTCGAAAGATATGAAAGATCTCCCTCCAAGCCTTACATACGAACGTTATCGATACGGCTTTTCCACAGAATTCTAATTATGTATCTAGAGAGCGAGTTGAATTCTGTTTACTCACTTAAATTTGGTATGCCGTTTGCTCCGTTTCCTGCAGTTGGAAATCCCTGTATTTTACATATCCATACGGTCGAAGTCCTTAGTTTCCGAAATAGTGTTAATGTAAAAAGAAGTGCTGTTTCGAATCATTGCTATTTGACTCGGACCTGTTCTAAAAAGTCGAGGTATTCGATTGTTTTTGACACGGACCAAGTAAGGGAAACCTTCTGAATGATTTCAATAGTTGGACCTTGACATATAATAGTTCCGACTCGGAATATCTCTTTAGAAAGAAATCTTGTCTCAGGTAGCCTGCTCCATCCCCCTTACGAACTTTCGTTATTGGGTTCGCCATAACCATTCACATGTTTCTAGCGAGCACATGCATCATCAAATGATACAGTAGTTGATAAGAATCTAGCACGCACCTAGAACGCCCTGTCGAACGATCCTTTCTTTCCGACAGCATCTCGGGTTCCTCGAACAATGTTATATCCACACCGGTAAAACCTTAACCCTTCCTCTCTTACTAATACACAGGGTTCTGGTATTAGGCAATACCAGGTATCATAGCAGTGAGTTCAAATCCAAGGGTTAATCGTACGCTTGCAACTTTAACGTAATCAGAGTTTGGTTTTTTGGGGTGATATTGGAAAAGTGGACAGATAAGTCACCCTTACTGTCACTCTACAGAACCTTACATGAGATTTTTCACCTCAATACGGCTCCTCGTTCAATTCTTCGAAGTAATTGGATCCTTTTTCTCGTTCGAGAATCTCCTCCCTTATTCCTCTCCGTCCGAAGAGTCCCTAAACCAATTCAGTCACGTGTTCATGTTCCAATTGAACCTTTCCCATTTATGATCCAGGGAATATATTCTTTTTAACCAAACATATGCGGATCAAATCACGATCTTATAATAAGAACAAGAAATCTTTCTCGATCATCCCCTGCCCCTTACTTTTCGAGAAGCAAATATCCTTTTCGATTTGAATTTGTTCATTTGGAACTTGGCTCTTCTATCTTCTACTTATTTTGAATTATCTACTTATTTTTTTTTTGCTGTATTCTTTATTTTCATTTTTCGACTTTTGAGAGAATTATTTATAATCCGTCGAAGTAGCCGGAGTCATCTACGGTTTGTCGCCAAAGATGAACTCTGGAAAGTGCTAAGCAGAAAGGTTGGCGCGGGAGAAGCCCGACCTGAGCCTTCAGGCCAATTTGCCAGTTACTGTTTGGCCCGTTGCCCATGGGCGGGTCTCCCTCGTTTCGTGCCCTTGGCGCCTACAAACGTGAGCGGGCTGGGGTTATTCCCCCACGTTATTCTTCCCGTCACCCACCCGGCACA
>PYDT01000054.1:0-36992 GCA_004837865.1 Musa balbisiana
TAGAATCACTGGTTGTCAATCGTTCATTTGCATAAATTGAAACCCTTCTGTTGGATATGCTATGATACGCCCAATACCGGATTCTTTATCAATGGAGGAACCACATTCCCATTTTTGTTCAAAAAAGGATACCAGAGTGGATGATTGACTCATTCTAACTATAACATAATCCAGTAATCCTTGATAAACTGGAGTCCATTTCCTCAATGATATTCCCTGATCGAGACATTTGCTTAATCCCGTAAAAAACCAGGTCTAGAAGTTCATGAATACTCTATTCCTTTTATAAAGCAAATCGCTTCGATCTTGAAATGATCCAAATCACTTCTGGTTCTATTGTAACAAAAGATTCCTTTTTATGTGGAAAAGACCCGGTCAAAAAAATAATTATGATCTTACTATGGACAATTCCGCACCATACCTGTTCATTTCGGCAACAAATATTTTCTTCGTGCGTCTGTAAAAAAACATCTTTTTTTTGGAGAGAGAGACTATTTCACCATCGAGTCACGTATCTAACATATTCATACCTAAAATTTTTCCCAAAGTGTTACAAAACTATACTTGTACAAATCTTTCCGTTTTTTCCATTCGATCCGAGCCATCTTCGTAGAGCTATTTTACTCGATCGCAGACATTTCTGCAACACCTCTAACATCGAACAAAGAGTCAATTTTGGGAAGAACTATTCGTCAGCCTCTTTCAATATGAATCTATCTGATTCAAAGGAACTAACTTGCATCGGTATCTCAGTTTTCATTCAAACATGGTTTGATTCACACTCCATGTTCTGAGAAATATTTACCATATCCGGAAGAGGAAAAAAAAACGGAGTCTTTCTCTAAAGAATGCGTTGAAACGGCAGATGTAATAGAACCTTCAACGAGATAGTGCTTTTTCAACCCTCAAAATGGAACTGTTTACAAACAAATGGAATCCGTTTTCCAACATAGCCATGTTTTCCTTACTTCGACAGAGTGCAGATATCTAAATTTCAACCTTTTGAGATACTTTTCAGACCCATTGTCGATACGAAGTAGCAGTCCCATTTGTATCCTTTTAAAATTTGTTATCCATGTTTTTCATGCTAGTATGCATGTAGCATATTATCATGGCCAATTTCCGCAGAAGATTCTTCACCGGACTCTGATAAGTGAGATTTCGAGGGTGTTTACGAATCTTTCTTCGGTTCCGAAGAAATGATTCTCGAAATAATGATTCCCCCTTTCCATGATATGGACACACTGAATCAACAATGCTCGGGAGTGTGGAGTTCCTCTATTCAATCTTTTTTCCTTCTCTTGTTGCTGGATATCTCGTCGTATACATTCTTCTCTTTTTTTCCCAAGCCTATCATGAGTTACAGACCGAGTTAGAAAGATCACAATCTTGGATGATTCCATCATACATTATTTAGTCTGCGAAACTTTTGGATGGGGGATCCTACATCTGAACTTGAATTCTTCTGGTAAAGATCTCTTCTAGGTGTTTCTGAAACAATTAGGAGATCGCTGGATAAAATACGGGGTTTTGCTTTTGCTTTGGGGGCAACCATGCTATTGGTTCGCTTTGTGGGGTCAAATCATACGTTCGTCGGAAGAAATATTTGACTACAATCTCATCGATCTCATAAGTAATCATAGCAAATCCCACAATCTCATAAGTAATCATACAAATCCCATCAATCGCATCACTTTTATTGAGAAAGACGAGACATCTAAATCGTACAAAGTAACGAGATCTATTCATTGATAAGAAAAAGAAAAAAGGTAACGGTGATTGAATTGATGCGAAAATAGCATCCTGGGTCGCGACAGTGATTCGATGGTGATGATAAAGAGAATTCTTGGTTCATTCTCCACCTTAACGCCAGCAAAAGGAGTGATCAAATTCTATTGAGTCTGCTCATAGTGATCTTTATCAAAGAATGACTCTGGTTATCAATGTTGACAACCGGGATCATTTACTACTAATACTTAGTTACAAGTATCAATTAATTATGAGTTCAATGGAATCTTTTTAGGCAGCAAGACGATATTCCTGCTCCTTATCAGACAATTACTTATTCACAAACCTCGTGTGGGGCCTAAATAGTTTTTCATTCCCCTCTCATGAAAACCCTTTTCGCTCCGCTTAAGCCCTATCCCCTTCTAGAGTATTTTGTGATAGGTTCTATATGACTGCCGATCCTATTTGGGTCCAATACCTACGCGACACCCCTATGTTCCTTTCATTACGGTTTCCGAACACGTTCCCTGGATGACAAAGCCTAGAAGATGTATTTAATTGATGATATCGATTTTGATGATATTGATATGCATATCGATATTGTATTATATGACGATATCTGCTATTGATGTAGTAGACGATATTGATGATGACCTGAGAGACGGAGCTGCGACCGAGTATAAAAACTTGACACAAAAACCCACAAGCCGAAACTCGACCGTTTGAATATCACCTTATGCAAGTCGATTGCAAAACATGTCCTCCTTAGCACCACATCAAATGGATTCCAAACATTCAGGACTCTGTATATGAATGCATTCGAATTACTTATCCCTCGGTCTATTAGAGAACTATCTCTCGCAGATTAGTGAAAGATTTCCACTAGAAAATAGTTCTTGTTAATTGCTTCGACTCAGTCCCCAAAAAGTGGATCCCGCTCTAATAGCTCGAATAAATTAAATACTGCTTAAGATACGAAGGCTTCTTATTCCCGCAACAACGAAAGCCTTTTTCATTCTTTCATATACATGTGATATTACAACTGGAAAAGACCATTTTCCATACTAACGGATTGGGGTCCTAACCATGGGTTTTCCAATGGATACGATGATCTTGTAGCACTTATCATAGGCCCTATCAATTATCTTACACAGAAAAAATCATTATAGAAACTAATACAATTAGATTGTTTCATAGACAACTTGGATGTGCGATCCCAGGTAAGTCGGTTCAGGATCATGGCTCCTGTTCTATCAGATAGGAGGGCTGTGTGCACAAAATGGTACTTCCTATTAATTGCCCCATAGATCTATATCATCTATAGGAAGAAGAGATCAGAGGGGATTCTTATTTGTACAATGGTACTCTAACTTGGAACGAGCTGAGAATTTAACGATACTATCTTTATCTTTTGGAGTTGTTCGGCTCGGAAATCGGTCGCTCAAACTTTGGTCTTCACCCGGACTGATGAAAAAAATCGGATCACTTTCCTTATAAGATTCGTTTGAGAAATATTCTGACTAGTTTCATTGGCCCTATTAGAAGTAGAAGGCGCTCTGGTGGGACCCTCACGGATCAGAAACGGATTTGCAGTCAGTTTTGAATAATATCGCGTGAATTTACTTCTTTCTTCGGTCCGAACAGGGTTTGATAGGATCAAAACAGAATCTTTTTCTATCGTTGATCAGAGATTTCTATATGAAAATACGAATCGGAGTTTGAAGAATAGGAAGAGGTTCGCGACCTGCACAGATAAAGGAGATTTATTCAATCCTAGTTGGGCGTCCTATATATGGCGCCCTTGTGGCAAACTATGTGATGTATTGCAACCCACGTTGTTCTCTATCGGGCTCGGGGCAGCGGACTTTTATCAGAAGAGTGAGCTTCAGAGAATGATTTCGGATTTCTTGCAGGAGTGAAACCATGGCAGTACCAGACACTAGATAGATCTTTCAAGAACAGGCTTTTTCTCGATTAAGCCCACTTCCTTTGGACCCTGCGTATCATTCTTGTTCCTATTCAAAGAATTCGCCCTTTGTCTCTGTGTTTTCACGTCGGATTCTTTGCAGAATGAAGAGATGTCAGGTGCTTATTACTTCCACACAAACCTCTACATCTATGTATAATTGCTGGTCTCACGGGGGGGGGGTCGGGGGAGAATTACGCAAGAATGTACTGTACTTCGAATTGTTGATTCATCGCCAAGATGGCTTTAGAAGTCAATAGTCCAGAATCTAATGGATCTTTCCTTCTAATACTCTATCCGAGAGTTATCAGTATTTTATCAAATCTGTTCCTATCTAACGAGAACGCTATTTGCTCATAACAAAGCTCCAATGTTTGAGAAAGTCTGGCTTTTCTCGGTGAAATGAAACATTTGATTCATGTTAAACAGGAGAGATTCCCCTTCCGTTAGCCGTAAGATATGTGGCCATGAAAAGGGGATTAATGGAAAAGGATTGGCCGGGTGGTAGAGTCTTGGAAACATTTTTTAATTCCATATTTTGGACCTTAGCTCCATGGAACAATTGCTACTGCTGAAA
Organism: Musa balbisiana; assembly: GCA_004837865.1. Taxonomy (NCBI): domain Eukaryota; kingdom Viridiplantae; phylum Streptophyta; class Magnoliopsida; order Zingiberales; family Musaceae; genus Musa; species Musa balbisiana. Next base: position 4,272 of record PYDT01000054.1, read on the forward strand.
CCTGGAAGAATTGAAATCTTAGATCAAAACACTATGTATGGATTGGGATATGAACTGCCTAAACAAGATCTTGAACGGCGAACCAACCGAGTCTATTACTCCCGACATCAACGAATTTCCAGTATTAAACCATGTAAATCCTCGGAAATAAAAAATACGCATGTCCTATGAAATGCTTGTTGCTATCTGCTCCAATAACGACTCATTGTTTAACTGAATACCTAAGAAAATAATAGCCTTTCTCTTCGTCTCAGGCGATGTCATCTCTCAATTGAAGTCCCCCGCTATGGATAATACATATTTCCCGGTGACAGGCCTATCTAATTGTTTTGTTCCGAGCAAAGATATCCACGGATGCCGGTTCGTCCCGATTCAAATATTCACGACCAAGAGGTACTGGGTATTGTCTCGTCTTGTTCCGGATAGGCCCTGACAAGGAGAAGGAAGGCCGGAAAGCCAACAGACGTCCTCCTCCAACAAGACCGTAACTTTCTATTCTCTAACACAAAAAAACACCACCCCCAACACAAACACACCCCGAATCCATTTTCTTGTTGGAACGGGTTAAGATCCGTGCCAATTTTTTTTGCGTCTCGTGTATTTATCCTTTTGTTTAGTCGCCAATCCCTAACAACGAACATATAAACACTAGTACTGAATCAGCTGCTGGTTTATGGGTCCTGGTGGGTATTTTACCAAGGTTTTTATCAATCTACCCCTTCGTGTGTTCCATCTTGATCATATACTCGGGGGTGGGTGCGGGGCGGACGATTTCCACAAGGACTCCTCATTCATTTAGATGAGAAGAATCGCCAAGATTTCCGTGATCCCTGCCGAACCCTATTCCATAAACCCCTCTAACGCTCCTCGTACGTATGAAGGATAATGCCGGATACTTCGTATCACAGATAGATCTCGGTATTCATATTGATTAATCCGAAATCTGTTATTGAAAAAGGAAAAAAAAGTTGCTCTTCATGGACATATCCCTCAAGATTATTGCCTTGAAGAGACTCGAAACGCTCCACAGCTCTTTAGGCCGAGATTTTGAGTCCTCGCCGTGTCTACCATTTCAACCATCAGGCATCTTGCAAGTGAATCGTATTCCATTATATGAATATCTACTATTTGATATATGGAATCTATGCAAAGTGAGTGTGGTGAGTATTTCTAGCGATCGATCTGTCCTATAGGCCCGTCAACATCAAATTGCCTTCGATTGAAATTATCCGAGGATACCTTATATATTCCAAAAGATGTTACAATCCAACCTATTTTCGATTCAATAGAAGCCACCAAAAAAAGGGAATTGGTAGCCCAAATACCGATACGATATTGTCAAAAGCAGGTCCGATTACCCTATTCCTAATCCAAATAGATATGTAACGAGCTATCGACCAGATGTAACAAGTATCTATTACATAACGGCTCGAATGACCCATCCTCATAAAGAAGTCATAACCCTATTTCCGGTCGGTGCCGGTATGGAATGAACTTATAATCTTATATCGAGTCGATTCAGATTATAGTTCATAACCCCAAGCCCATTCCATTTTGGGTTTGGCGGAACAGATCTACTAATTTCTTTTATTCAGTTAGTAAGAGGGATCTTGAACTAAGAAAATAGACCTAGAAGCTACAAGAGGGATCCTGAGCAATTGCAAGAATATGTGTTTCATTAAGATATTCCTGGGATAGTAAGATTCTATCGAACACATACAGCATACCACTTCGATGGAATTTTTTGTCTTAAGGAGATCTTCTACTATAATTTCGCACGTAAGGGGTGGTCTTTCTTGATTTCCGTCCTCATTAATACCTTTGATTAGTTTTAGATAATAGTAGATTAGAAAGCAACGCTCGTAAGGGTCCTATTGAACCCGAAATATAGGCCTGCCTCCACCACACAAGAATGATGGAAGTTTTTCCGAAAAACCTGCTAGTGGAGAAGACTCCTGGATAAGAGCCATAGTGCTGAAGAGAGAGCCAAAAAGGTCTTTCGTGTATATCCTGCATACTTCGAATGTTTATCATTCCGGTACGTAGACCAAATCTACAATGCAGCAAAATTTCCTAATCATGGAGATATAGACAGCAGATAGGTATGCTTGCATATCATCATTTGAGTCTCCAACAATTCTTCCAATATTACATATCCTATTTGACCTGATGGACGAATAGGCAAGCATACGTTTCATGCTTGTTTGGAGTAATAGCAATGGATTCCCAATATCCTCTAAGAAGCTAGGATTTCCAGAAGAAGATGTCCATGCGTTGATGAGAAATAAAAAGGTAATAGCGAAAATGCGCGTGGCTGAAGCTGAAGCGCTACTTTCGAAGTAACCGCAGACACAGCAACGACTGTAGGGGAGAGTCCGAGTCGAAAAGAGGATCCTCACTTCTTTCTCTCATTCAACAACCGTGCATTGAGACTTTCATCCTCGCACGGGCTCCCTACTTGATAAAGCAAGAAGAACTCATCTCTTTCCTTTTTTGAGTACCTTCCTCGCGGGTATGTATAAGACCGAATCCATTCGCTTTCTAAAAGGATTACTATCTTAACTTTTCGAGGCATCCTTCATCTGGTTTGATGACTGACTTTTTCAATCCTTTCGACCTTGGTTCCGTAGAGACTCAAAGATTGGAGAAAATAGAACCATCTGATTTGATTCGTTCTCAATAGCCATGAGATGATCATCTTTAGGGTGATCCTTTGTCAACGGATGCTTCCTATTACACTCGTAGTCTCTGAAGGATGAGAACCAACTATGTGCATCTACCTCGAATAATTCAAGCTTGTTACTACGTATTAGTTCCGATCCTTTGTGTAGGAACTCCCGTAATAACGAACTTGCAAATGGGATCTGTTTTCAATACGAGATTCGTTTCCTTACCTGCTTCACTTTAATTGTTTTTGAACAAACGATCACAATAACTTTTGGTAAAAGTTATTGTTTGTCCGAGTGGGGATAAGCTTTCTCTTCTCATGTCTATGGAGTTTGAAAAATCCAACATCTCAGAGATAGATAAGGGTGAATTTGTTCGACGACCGCACCTCCTTCGTATACGTCATGATCCCCTTGAGGAAAAGGGCTGGGGAAGCTTGAACCAATTCCTACAGTGATGGATATAAGCGCAATGAATTCCTTGGGAGTTATACATTTGTGTATTGATAAACCATTCCTATTTCTTGAAGCTCGATCTCCCCCCCAATGAACCTATAGCCACGAGAACCATGAAACCAAACTAGAAGAGCTTTGCCCCACCCTGTAAATATTTTCATAGTAGCCTCAATTAACCGTCTCTCTCTTGGTAATATCCAATAATAGGTAGGAACATAAACTGAAACTTCTGAGGCTACAAAATAGTTATTAAAATGTTGCACCACATAAAAACATTTCCTGCCTAAGTATCTGTTAATACAATAACCGAAACTCTGTTATAGCCTTCTGTACAATTCAATTTACTCACGGATAGAGGAATACGAGATTTGAACATAGGTAACTAGAAATTTGAAAGCTTTCGTTGAAATTTCGTTTGGAAATGTCCCGAAAGCTCATTATAGGTTCTTCTCTCCATCGGAACAATCGGGCCGTTATGCTATTTACTAAACTTTTGAGAGAATAAATAGAACCAAGGTCTATCCTTTTGATCAGAGGTTGAATCGATCATCAGAAGAAGAATTAGGCCAAAAATTAGGATACATTCGGGAAAAAGAACTTCCATGGAAGAGAAGCAAATGAAACGCTTTCATAACATTCTTCGTAGAACGAGAATGAGTTTTCTTCTGTACATGCCAGATCATGAATTAGTAACTGCAATCCATCTCCGCACAAGTCCCCATTGTTTCGAACTTTCTATTTTTGGATGGGAGTATTTACGGAATCCCCATGAATAGGAATCAACCCTTATTCCATGATATTTCCATAGATTACCTCTTTCTTTCTTAAGCAGCCCCCGAGCGGCTTAGTTGATCATGATTATGTTTCATCCTTTCTTTTCCCTTTGGTTTTTTCGAGAAGATATCGTCCGATTCTTTTTCTATTGATCTTTTCCGATCGCGCTGTTGGATCCATGTGTCTATAATAGTCCTGTTCCTGGATTTAAACGAAAATGTCCCAGATCTATTGTGCCTCTGCCATTCTATGAGTCCCTCTTCCTTTTGCGATATGGCATCGCCACTCCCTTTGCAGCATCTACTAATTCGGACTTAATTTGAAATCCATATTCGACCTGAAGTTTTCCGGATGGGGGGGGCGCCCCCTATAACCAAAACGAATGTCAATTGCTTTTCTTGTGTAGATCCTATTTCAATGGACTTGATGGGTCGTCCGCCTACAACGTCTTGCTTTTACTGGCGATATCGGGGTTACTTCCACTTTCTTGACGTAAACGATAGTGGATTTGTTCTGTCATTTTGTTGAATCTTTTCCATGGCTCGATAGATAATTTGATAAGCCATGTTTTTTTTGTTCCGTGTTCTCAAATCGGTTACAAACATGTTAACTACTCGATTACGATAAATTGGATCGTCTTTTGCAGTTTTTACTCTGCAGTTACTCGACTGACCAATGGGGCGTCAAGAGGTCAAAGATCGTTTTCTTTTTTATAAGGGCTAAAAAACGAATACTTATTTGGCTTTTTGACCCCATATTGTAGGGTGGATCTCGAAGAATATGAAAGATCGCCCTCCAAGCGTACTACGACTTTCATCGGATCGGCTTTCCCACGAATTCCTATATGTATCTATGAGATCGAGTTAGTGGACTTCGGTTTACCTCCTTTATTGAGTATCCGTTTCCCTCCTTTTCCTGGCTAGGTGTTAAGATCCCTGTCTTTTTTACATATCCATACGTCGCGTTCCTTAGGTTTTTCCGACATGAGTGTATTTAAAAAGATTAGGGCTTTCGAATCCTTGCTATGTGGACTCCGGCCTGTTCAAAAGTCGAGGTATTTCGAATTGTTTTTGGTTGACACGGACACAAGTAAGGGAAAACCTCTGAAATGATTTCAATATTGGACTTGGACTATAATAGTTTCCGAACGCAATCTCTTATAAAGAAATCTTTGTCTCATGGTAGCCTGCTCCAGTCCCCTTAACTAAAACTTGTCGTTCTTGGGTTAGCCAACCTTCACATGTTCCTAGCGATTCCATGGCATCATCAATGAGACCAGTCTTGGGATAAGAATCTACACGCACTAGAACGCCCTTGTCGACGAGCCTTTACCCATCCAGCAATCTAGGGTTCCTCGAACAATGTGATAATCTCCACACCGGGTAAATCCTTAACCTTCCTCTCTTACTAATACTACAGAATGTTCTTAAATTAATGGCCCATACCAGGTATAAAAGCATGGATTTCAAATCAAGGGTTTATCGTACTCTGCAACTTTACGTAAGAGCAAGTTTTGGTTTTTTGGTGGGTGATAGTGGAAAAGTTGACAGATACGTCACCCTTACTGTCACCTACGAACCGTACATGAGATTTTTTCACCTCATCGCTCTCCTCGATCAATTCTTTCGAAGTAATTGGGGGGGGGGAAAAAAAAACTTTTTTCCTTTTCTTCCGTTTCGATACTCTCCTCCCTTATTCCACTCCGTCCCGAAGAGTAAACTACGACCAATTCAGTTCCACGTTTTTCATGTTCCAATTGAGACATTTCCATTTATGATCCAAGTGGAAGATTATTCTTTTTACCAAAATGCGGATCAATCACGATCTTCATATCAGAACAGAAATCTTTCTCGATCAATCCCCTTGCCGCCTTATTTTGTTTTCGAGATCGAAAGCTCCTTTGCGAGTTTGAATTTGTTCATTTGGAATCTGGCTCTTCTATCTTCTACTTATTTTGAATATCTACTTATTTTTTTTTTGCTTTATTCTTTATTTCATTCGATTTTCCTTTTCCCTCCTTTTCTTTTTATTCCCTCCATCTTCCTTAATTCGCCATGGTTTGTTGAGCTGTAGAATCTGACCCATTTTCCCTCTCGAGCGAAGGGTACGAATACATCCAGATTTATTTTTCGAATCAAAAAACAAAAAAGTACTATGTGACTAGTCTCGGTTTTCCCTTCTCTATCCCCTACCCCAGCGTTTGTAATCAATAGAGTCTTTTCTTCTGTATAATCGAATTATTACATTCCAATTCCTTCCCGAATACTCTCCCACGGAAATCCGAATTGGAGCCAAAATTGACGGGTTTAGTGTGGAGATTATCCATGCGGTTTATGGCACTCCTTCGAAATAGGAATCATTTTCTGAAAGATCCTGGCTTTCGTGCTTTAAGTGAGTCGTTCCGAGATCCTTTCGATGACCTATGTTGTGTTGAAGGATATCCCTATGATCCGATCGTTGCGTAAGGCCCGCGGTAGCCAATGGAACGCGGGGAAAGTATACCGAAAAGACGTTTTTTTCTATATATAGTTTAGTATTAGTTAGTGATCCCTGGTTCGGGGGTCCTTTCTCCGTATGAACTGTGCACCATCTCATTTTGTCTTGGTGGGACGGGGAGGAGAAGGGGGCTCCGCGGGACGAGGGTTCCGTGGAGACGCAGGCGGTCACCTGCTTCAATCTACAACATGATCGGGAATGCAATGGAGTTGGACCCTCTGTCCGATCCGATGAATCAGTCTTTCCACGAGGTAAATCTTTGCCCTGCTTGGCCAGAGGATAGTAAGTTCAAATTCTGTCTCGGTAGGACATGTAATTTCTATTACTATGAATTATATTTCTATAACCTATGACATTATATTTCTATAACTATGAACTTAATAAATGAACATGAAGTAGTTAATGGTGGGGTTACATGATCCTTTTTCTTGTATTATTCCTAAGAAAAGGAATTTGTCCATTTTATTTTTCGAGGTCTCAAAAAACGGGTGTGGAACACATATGACCTCTGAATGAATTGAAAAGAAATGTAGCTCCAGTTCTTCAAATGGTAAGATCTTTGGCGCAAGAAAAGTTGTCTTACCATCTTGACTTGGTTCTGCTTCCCCTCTTTTTTTAACAATACCGATCGGTTTCTTCTCCTACCAGTATCGAATAGAACATGGCTGGACAAAATCTTCTTCATGTAAAACCTGCTCTGCTCGATTTAGATCGGGAAAACGTACGGATTTTAGGAAACCATGTGCTATGGCTCGAATCCGTATTCCAATCCTATGTCCGGATAGACAGTTGGACAATTGATCCCATTTTTCCCTTATTTTACTATCCCATACCCATTTATTTTAAACTATCCCATAATAGTTCGAAAAGAGGCCCGCTCCAGTTGTTCAGAATAAGTGCGTTGAGTTTTCTCGACCCTTGCCTAGATTAGTTAGTTCTTATTCTCGATGGGACCGGGAAGGATATACTCCGGTAGAGTGTCACCTTGACGTGGTGGAAGTCATCAGTTCGAGCCTGATTATCCCTAAACCATGTAGTTGTTTCTATTTTGACTTGCTCCCCCAGCCGTGATCGAACGAGAAGGGATCAGAGGCTTGTGGGATTGACGTGATAGTGTGGTATGACGATATTGCTGGGAGCGACTCAGGCTACTATGACGCGCATGGATCAAGTTATGCTTAGAAGAAAGAGATTCCGAATCAGCTTGTCTACGAACAGGAACTATAAGTATGCAACTATGATCTCCAGGGATAGTTGCGCTCCGCTCAGGATAACGCTGGCGGCATGCTTAACACATTCAAGTCGACGGAAGTGGTGTTTTCCAGTGGCGCGGGTTGAGTAACGCTTAAGAACCTGCCCTTGAGGGGAACAACCTGGTAACGGTTGCTAATGCCCCGTAGGCTGAGGAGCAAAAGGCGGAATCCGCCCGAGGAGGGGTGCGTCTGATAGCTAGTTGGTGAGTAAATAGCTTACCAATGCGATGATCAGTAGTGGTCCGGAGGACTTATCAGCCACACTGGGACTGAGACACGGCCCAGACTCTACGGGAGGCGCAGTGGGGAATTTTCCGCAATGGGCGAAGCCTACGGAAGCAATGCCCGCGTTGGAGTATAGTGCCCACGGGTCGTGAACTTCTTTTCTCGGAGAAGAAACAATGACGGTTCTGATGAATAACTCGGCTAACTCTGTGCCAGCAGCCGCGGTAAGACAGAGGATGCAAGCGTTATCCGGAATGATTGGCGTAAAGCGTCTGTAGGTGCTTTCAAGTCCGTCCGTCAAATTCCCGGGCTCAACCCTGGACAGGCGGTGGAACTACCAAGCTGGAGTACGGTAGGGGCAGAGGGAATTTCCGGTGGAGCGTTGAATGCGTAGAGATCGGAAGAACCCAACGGCAAGCCTCTGCTGGGCCGACACTGACACTGAGAGACGAAAGCTAGGGAGGCAAATGGATTAGATACCCCAGTAAGTCCTATCCGTAAACGATGGATCTAGGCGCTGTGCGTATCGGGGGGGGGGACCCGTGCCGTGCTGTAGCTACGCTTAAGATCCCGCCTGGGGAGTACGTTTCGCAAGGAATGAAACTCAAGGCATTGACGGGGCCCGCACAAGCGGTGGAGCATGTGTTTAATTCGATGCAAAGCGAAGACCCTTACAAGGTCTTGACATGCCGGTGAATCCTCTGAAGAGAGGGGTGCCTTCGGGAACGCGGACCCGAGGTGGTGCAGGGCTGTCGTCAGCTCGTGCCGTAAGGTGTTGGGTTATCCCGCAACGAGCGCAACCTCGGTTTTCGTTGGCCACCATTGAGTTTGGAAACCCTGAACAGACTGCCGGTGATAAGCCGAGGAAGTGGGGATGCGTCAGTCATCATGCCCCTTATGCCCCTGGGCGACACACGTGCTACAATGGCCGGGACTAAGGGTCGCGATCCGCGAGGGTGGCTAACCCCAAAAACCCTTCCTCAGTTCGGATTGCAGGCTGCACTCGCCTGCATGCAGCCGGAATCGCTAGTAATCTCCGTCAGAGCAATACGGCGGGTGAATTCCGTTCCGGGCCTTGTACACACCGCCTCACACTATGGGATCTGTCCATGCCCGAAGTCGGTTCCCTTAACCGCAAGGAGGGATGCCGCAGGCGGGCTAGTGACTGGTGTGAATTCGTAACCAGTAGCCGTACTGGAAGGTGTCGGCTGGATCACCTCTTTTCAGTGAGAGCAATGCTTATGCTTGTTTGGTATTTTGGTTTTGCAGACACTGCTTCACACCCCCAAAGGGCGAGCTACTCTGAGCTAAGCTTGGATTGGAAGTCTTCTTTCGTTTCTTCTCGACGGTGAGAAGACAAGCCATGAGCTTATTATCCTAGGGTCGACAAGTTAGTTGATAGGCTCCCCCCTTTTTTACGTCCCAGTCCCTCCCTTGTGGCGACATGGGGACGTAAAAAGGAAGAGAGGGATTGTTTTTTCTCGCTTTTGGCATGCGGCTCCCACTGGAGGCCACACGACGGGCTATTACTCATTTAGAGCGCGCCCCTGATAATTGCGTCGTTGTGCTGGGCTGAGGGCTCTCATCCACATGGATAGTTTCAATGTGCTCATCAGCGCCTGACCGAGATTTTGGATCAGCCAGCACATTAGCAGGCGTCTCCTCCTGGTCGAATCGGAGTTTGAAACCAAACTTCTCCTCAGTAGATAGAGTGCGATTCAGTGAGATCCAATGTAGATTAACTTTCTATTCACGGTCGTGGATCCGGGCGGTCCGGGAATAGAGGACCACCACGGCTCCTCTCTTCTCGGATCCATACCATACATCCCTTACAGTGTAGGACAGCTATCCTCGATCACGTTTAGGTTTCTGCCTCATGGGAAAATGGAGCACCTAACACGGGAAAATGGAGCAACCTAACAACGCATGTTTCACAGACCAAGAACTCGAGATCGCCCCTTTCATTCTGGGGTGACGAGTGATCGTACATTCGAGCCTTTTTTTCCATGGCTTTTCCCGAGGTCTGGAGAAAGCCGCAATCTAGGTTTCCTAATCCTCCCTTCCCGAAAGGAGAACTGAAATTCTTTTCTTTCCGCAGGACCCGGAGATTGGATCTTCCATAAGAAGAATGCTTGGTATAAATAACTCACTTCTTGGTCTTCGACCCCCTCAATTCACCGAGCGCCCCCCGATCCTTGCATGGGATGTGTCTATTATCTCTCTCTTGACTCGAAGGATCAGTTTGAAAAGGATCTTAAGGCTAGGGTTGGGCCGTAGGTCTCTAACGCCTTCTTTTTTTCTTCCCTACGGAGTTATTTCACAGGACCTTGTCATGGTATGGAGAAGGGGGAACAAGCCACACCACCGAAGAGCTGCAGTACAACGGAGCGTTGTATGCTGCGTTTCGGTGTAAGGATGAATACGCTCCCGAAAAAGAACGATTGATTCTCTCTCATTGTTGGATCGGAGGTGCGATGATTTACGCACGGGCGAGGTCTCTGGTTCAAAGTCCAGGATGCCCAGCTGCCCAGGGAAACGAATAGAAAACATCCTTACTCTTTCAGGCATACTCCACTTGGCTCGGGTGGTATATGCCAGTTGGTAAGCTCCGCTCTTGCATTGGGTCGTGCGATTACGGGTTGGATGTCTAATTGTCCATGCGGTAATGATAGTATCTTGTCCCTGAACCGTGGCTCACTTTTTCTAAGTATGGGGAAGAGGCCCGAAACATGCCACTGAAGACTCTACTGAGACAAAAGGATGGGCTGTCAAGACGTAGAGGAGTTAGGATGGGCATTTGGTCAGATCTAGTCTGGATCGTACGCAAGTTTGAGTCGGCGGCTCTCCTAGGGTGTCCCTCACTGTTATCCCTGGTAATAGGATCAAGTTGGCCCTTGCGAATAGCTTTGCATGCACTATCTCCCTTCAACCCTTTGAGCGAAATTTGGCAAAAGCATGAAAATCCATGGACCCTACCCCATCGTCTCCACCCCGTAGGAACTACTAGATCACCCCAAGGAACGCCTTCGGCATCCAGGGGTCACGGACCGACCATATACCCGTTCAATAAGTGGAACGCATTAGCTGTCCGCTCTCCGGTTGGGCGTAAGGTCGAGAAGTGCAATCACTCGTTCTTAAAACGCATTCTAAGCCAAGATCGGCCGGAAAATGGGGAGCGCTCTCCGTTCCCTGGTTCTCCTGTAGCTGATCTCCGGAACCACAAGAATCCTAGATGGAATTCCAACTCGCACCTTTTGAGATTTTGAGAAGAGTTGCTCTTTGGAGAGCCCAGTACTATGAAAGTTGTAAGCTGTGTTTCGGGGGGGAGTTTATTGTCTATCGTTGGCCTCTAGGTGGTAGAATTAGTCGGGGAGGCCTGAAGATGCGGTGGTTTACCCTGTGGCGGAATGTCGCGGGTTCGAGTCCGCTTATCTCCAGCCCGTGAACTTAGCTGATACTATGATAGCACCCAATTCGCAGTTCGATTTATATTTATCATTCCGGACGTTTTAAATCAAACTTCTCCTCAGTAGATAGAGTGCGATTCAGTGAGATCCAATGTAGATTAACTTTCTATTCACGGTCGTGGATCCGGGCGGTCCGGGAATAGAGGACCACCACGGCTCCTCTCTTCTCGGATCCATACCATACATCCCTTACAGTGTAGGACAGCTATCCTCGATCACGTTTAGGTTTCTGCCTCATGGGAAAATGGAGCACCTAACACGGGAAAATGGAGCACCTACAACGCATCTTCACAGACAAGAACCTACGAGATAGCCCCCTTTCATTCTGTGTCATTCTGGGTGTGGTGACGGCGGTATCGTCCCATCGAGCCTTTTTTCTGCTTTTTGTTTCCCGGAGTCTGGAGAAAGCCACATCAATAGGATTTCCTAATCCTCCTTCCACCGAAAGGAGAACGTGAAATTCTTTTTCCTTTCCGCAGGGACCAGGAGATTGGATCTAGCCTAAGAAGAATGCTTGGTATAAATAACTCACTCTTGTCTTTTCGACCCCTCAGTCACTACGAGCGCCCCCCGATCAGTGTCAATGGATGTTCTATTATTAGCTAATCTCTTGACTCGAAGGATCAGGTTTGAAAAAGGATCTTAATAGTGTCTAGGGTTGGGGCCGGGAAGGGTCTCTTAACGCCTTCTTTTTTTCTTCCCCAATCGGATTATTTTCACAGGACTTGTCATGGAAGGGAGAAGGGGGAACAAGCACACTTGAAGCCGCAGTACAACGGAGAGTTGTATGCTGCGTTCGGGAAGGATGATCGCTCCCGAAAAGATCTATTGATTCTCTCTCATTGGTTGGATCGTAGTGCGATGATTTCTTCACGGGCGAGGTCTCTGGTTCAAGTCCATGATGGGCCCAGCTGCGCCAGGAAAAGAATAGAGGTGAAGCTCTGACTCTTTCATGATACTCCACTTGGCTCGGGGGGATATAGCTCAGTTGGTAGAGTCTCCGCCGCTGTGCAATTGGGTCCGTTGCGATTACGGTTTGGATGTCTAAAATTGTCTGCGGTAATGATAGTATCGTGTACCTGAACCGGTGGCTCACTTTTTTCAAGTCAATGGGGAGAGACGCAACCATGCCACTGAAAGACTCTACTGAGACAAAAGCTGGGCTGTCAAGAACGTATAGGCGGTAGGATTGCATTGGTCCTATCAGTATGGATTGTACATGGGGCACGATAGTTGGAGTCGGCGGCTTCTCCTCGTTCCCTCCTCTGGGATCCCTGGGAAGAAGATCAATACGTGGCGCCTTTCGATAGCTTGATCACTATCGTCCCTTCAAACCCTTGAGCCGAAATGTGGCAAAAGGAGGAACATCCATGGACCGACCCCTCGTTCTCCACCCCGTAGTACTACGGATCACCCCAAGACGCCTTCGTCATCCCGGTCACGGACCGACCATAGACGCCTGTTCCAATAAGTGAACATTAGCTGTCCGCTCTCCGGTTGGCAGTAAGGGTCGGAGAAAGGGCAATCACCACTCGTGTCTTAAACCAGCATTCTTAAAGACCAAGCGTCGGCGGAAAAAGGTGGAGAGCTCCCGTTCCTGTTCTCCGGTAGCAAAAGTGGATTCTCCGGAACCACAGAATCCTTATCATTGGATTCCAACGCAGCACCTTGTGAGATTTTGAAAAGTTGCTCTTTGGAGAGCACAGTACATGAAAGTTGTAAGTGTGTTCGGGGGGGGTTATATTGTCTATCGTTGGCCTCTATGGTAGATTTAGTCGGGGAGGGCCTGAGAGGCGGTGGTTTACCCCCCTGTGGGGGGGGGGGGGGGGGGGGCCTGATGCAGCGGTTCGAGTCCGCTTATCTCCAGCCCGTGTAACTAGCTGATACTAGATAGCACCCAATTCGGGCAGTTCATTTCTTTTATCATTCAATGGGCCGTTTGATATTCCTTCTATTTAGCAGCACCTTAGGATGGCATACCTTAACTTATGCGAGGTAAACGAGGAAAGGCTTACGGTGGATACCTAGGCACCCCAGAGACGAGGAAGGGCGTAGCAAAGCGCCGAAATGCTTCGGGGAGTTGAAAATAAGCATGAGATCCGGATGGATTCCGAATAGTCAACCTTTCGACTGCTGCTGACTCCAGGGCATGCAAAGAACAACCTGGCGAACTGAAACATCTTAGTATCCAGATGAAAAAATGCACAAGCGATTCCCGTAGTATCGGCGAGCGAAATGGGAGCAGCTAACCCGTGAAACGGGGTTGTGGGAGGCATACAGGCGTCGTGCTGCTAGGGCGAAGCGGTGAATGAATGCTGCACCCTAGATGGCGAAAGTCCAGTACCGAAAGCATCACTAGCTACACGCTCTGACCCGAGTAGCAGGTTGCACTTGGAATCCTTGTGAATCCCATGACCACCTTGGCAAGGCTAATACTCCTGGTGACCATAGCGAAGTAGTACCGTGAGGGAAAGGTGAAAAGAACCCCCTCGTGCTGACTAGAACATGAAACCGTGAGCTCCCAAGCATGGGAGGATATGTGATTTCCTGACCGGCTTGCCTTGCAGAATGAGCCGCGACTCATAGGCAGTGGCTTTGGTTAGGACCCACCGGAGCCTTAGCGAAAGCGAGTCTCATTAGGCGATTTGTCAGCTTATGGACCCGAACCTGGGTGATCTATCCATTGACCAGGATGAAGCTTTGGTGAAACTGTGAGGTCCGAACCGACTGATGTTGAAAGATCAAGCTGAGGAGTTGTGGTTAGGGGTGAAATGCCACTCGAACCCAGAGCTACTGGTCTCCCGAATGCGTTGAGGCGCAGCATTGACTGGACATCTATGGGTAAAAGCACATGTCGGTGCGGGCCGCGAGGCGGTACCAATCGAGGAAAACTTGAATACTGAGAATATGACCAAAAATAGAGGGTCAGGTCGGCCAGTGATACGATGGTGGATAAGCTTCATCGTCGAGAGGGAACCGCCCGATCACCAATAATGCCCTTAATTGACCTCTCAGTGATAAAGGAGTATGGTGCAGTAACAGCCCCATGGGTTTTTGCCTAGAGCAGCCACCTTGAAAGATGTCGTAATACTCACTGAGCGACCGCTCTTGCCCCCCGGCCGAAAGATAACGGGGGCTAAGCGATCTGCCGAAGCTGTGGGATGTAAAATGCATCGGTAGGGGACGTTCCGCCTTAGAGCGAAGCACCCGCGCAGCAGGGGTGGACGAAGCGGAAGTGAAATGTCGGCTTGAGTAACGCACACATTTGGTGAAATCCATTCCCCCGAAAACCTAGTTTCCTCCGAAGGACGTCCACTGGGGTGATTCAGGGCCTAAGTCAGGCCGAAAGGCGTAGTCGATGGACAACAGGTGATATTCCTGTACTACCCCTTGTTGTTCCCGAGGTGACGGATGAGCTAGAGGTTAGTCGAAGGATGGTATCGGTTCAAGGACGCAGGGACCTTGACGGTTTTCAGGGTAGAAGTGGTAAGAGGAAATGCCCGAGCCAATGTCCGAGTACCAGGCGCTCGTGCGCGAAGTAACCCATGCCATCTCCGCAGGAAAAGCCGACGACCTTCAACAAAAGGTACCTGTACCCACACCGACACATGTGTAGGTAGAGAATACCTATGCGCGGACAACTCTCTCTATAGGAACTCGGCAGAATAGCCCCGTAACTTCGGGAGAATGTTGGCCCTCCTCACCAAGTGGTCGCGTGACCAGGCCCGGGCGCTGTTTTACCAAAACACAGGTCTCCGAAGTCGTAAGACCATGTCTGGGTCTGACGCTCCTGCCCAGTGCCGGAAGGTCAAGGTAAGTTGTTGACCTGATGACAGGGAGCCGGCGAACCGAGCCCCGGTGAACGGCGTGCCGTAAACTATAACGGTCCTAAGGTACGAATTCCTTGTCCGGGTAGTTCCGACCCTCACGCAGCGTAACGATCTTGGCACTGTCTGGAGAGAGGCTCGGTGAAATAACATGTCTGTGAAGATGCGACTCAACCCCGCACCTGACAGAAAGACCCTATGAAGCTTTCCTGGTTCCCTGGATTGGCTTTTGGCCTTTCCTGCGCAGCTTAGGTTGAAGGCGAGAAGGCCTCCTCCGGGGGCCCGAGCCATCATTGAGTACCACTCTGGAGACTAGAATTCTAAAACCTTGTGTCATACCTACGGTCCAAGGGATCAGTCCTCAGGTAGAACAGTTCTATGGGTCGTAGGCTCCCAAGGTAACGGAGGCGTGCAAAGGTTTCCCTCGGGGCCGGACGGAGATTGGCCCTCGAGTGCAAAGGCAAAGGAGCTTGACTGCAAGACCCACCCGTCGAGCAGTGGACGAAAGTCCGCCTTATTGATCCGACGGTGCCGATGGTAAGGTCCGTCGCCACCGGATAAAAGTTCTCTAGGTTAACATGCTGATCTTCCCCAAATTCACATCGGACGGAAGGTTTGCACCTCGATGTCCGGCTCTTCCCACCTGGGCTGTAGTTGTTCCAAGGGTGTTGGGCTGTTCGCCCATTAAAGCGGTACGTGAGCTGGTTTAGAACGGCGTTAGACAGTTCGGTCGCTATTCCCCGTGCTGGCTTAGAAGCATTGAGAGGACTTTCCCTAGTACGAGAGGACTGGGAAGGACGCACCTCTGGTTACCATTATCGTTCCCACGGTAAACGCTGGGTAGCCAAGTTGCGTGAGCGGAAACTGCTGAAAGCATCTCAATTAGCAAGCCCAGCCCCAAGATGAGTGCCTCTTATTCGACTCTCCCAGAGCCCCGGTAGCACAGCCGAGACAGCGACGGGTTCTCTGTCCCTGCGGGGATGGAGCGACCGAAGTATTGAATCCAGGATAAGGTCAACGGCGATACGAGCCTTTATCATTACGATCTGGTGTCAAGTGGAAGGGCAGTGATGTATGGCAGCTGAGGCATCCTAACAACCGAGAGATTTTGAACCTTGTTTCCTACACGACCTGATCAATTCGGATCAGGCAATTCCCATCTATTTTCATTTTTCAACTGTTTTGACAACAGACACCAAAGCCTGCCCTCCCTCTCTATCCCTATCCAAGGTATGGAAGTGCAGAGGTCCTTGGTGTCCTTCCAGTCACGAAATTGGGGCCTCACAATCACTAGCCAATATGCTTTCTCTCGTGCCTTGCTTCGTTCTGGTTTGGTTCTATAGTCTGGTGTCCTGGCTAGAGGACCCACACCAAGCCTCCCGAACTTGGCGGGGGTGGTTAAACTCTACTTGCGGTGACGATACGTAGGGGAGGTCCTGCGGAAAATAGCTCGACGCCAGAATGATAACACTTAAACACCCCTTATTTTAGTTTCTTTTTTTCCAATTGAATCTGAACGAGATAAAATAAAAAATGCAAGGTCGTCTTATTCACAACCCCAATTATTACAGTCCTTCTCTATCACTTCACACTCGGCACGCACTGTTCTATTTCTTATAGATAGAGAGAACGCGTTGCGCTTTCACATCCTTACCTACTGAAATGGCGGAGGAGAGAAAGGTCCTTTTTGAGGGTAGCCCGGAACAGTCCATGGAGCACTGGTGGGCCTGTAGCCTCATAGTATTAGAGCACGTGGCTTACTAAACACGTGTCGGGGTTTCGAATCCTCCGCCCACAACCTTCCCTTTTTCGTAAATGGGAATGGCCTTTACTTTTTCTTTTTTATTTTATCGTGAAAGATTCGAGCTTACTATAGTACCAAGCCGATCCCATTTTTGTGTTTTACTCCCCGTAACCCTTCCTCAGCCATCTTGGCAGAATAGCCGAGCAAGTACAATTATTATAGCATAGCAACAATGCGTTCCTCTGCTCATTAATATGTTTGCCGCGGTAATTTGTGGCCTTCGGGAAATCGATGACTGCATCTTTGTGCACTGCTAGTACATCATCTGAGACTTCTGAATTGGCTTTTACAAGGGATATCCGTATCTGACGCCGAGGTATTGAACGGCGATTCTCAAATATCGAGACTAAATGTGATCCGATGAGATATAAGCTAGAACAAGACAGCGAAAACGGGTTCACCTACTCCTAACGGTCAAAGCGAGGCCCTTAATTCCATTCTTCCATTCTTTAATTAAGAATGATCAAATCTCCCCAATAGGATTCGAACCTAACGACGCACATTAACCGCCGACCGTCTCTACCACTGCGCTCGAGGACAACGGAGATTCGACCTCATATAGTTCAACCCCCGTTCTCAACCCATGACCAATATGCGTCCGCAGCTTTCTTTCGTAACCCCGAACTTCTTCTTCGTCTTGCTTCCGTTCCATCCTCATTTCATATGGAACTCAAAGTGGCCTCTATTTCATATATCCTCTATATCCATTCCATTCATTAATATCCTTTGGTGTCATTGACATAAGAGATGTCATTTCTAGTTCTATCCGTTTTTCTATATTGGAAATTCAGAAATCACATTATACAGAAATTTAATAGAAAGAAAAAGGGGGTTTGTGATGATTTTTTAAGTCTTTTCTACTGGTATTTATGATACTTTATTGCATTAAGATAATAAATTCGGTCGTTTTGGTCGGACTCTTTATGGATGTCTGACCACTTCTCCCTAGGGCGATCTGCCTCCCTCTATCTCTTTTCCTTCTTCTAGCTCGGGTTATGGAGAGAACCGAGAAGGAGGTATCAGCAACAACGTTTTATTACGGGACAGCTCATTATGTTCATTATCGATCATTATGCTCCTCGCTCTAGCATTGGTAGACCTCATACCTAACTGTCCTATTCTACCCATCTTTTGTTTCCAATTTCTTTCTGGAAATCAACAAAACTTTTTTGATTATGGGTCTACTACCAGAAATTCAATGCGTAATCTCAGCATTAATTTTGTACTTCTGAAATTAATCTCATTTTCAATTATTCAACCATTTCATTTTACCAAAGTTCAACGTTGCCACATTATTCAACCTTTATATGTTTCGATGCAACCCAAGATGTTGTTGTAACAGTAGTTTTATTGGTTGGGTTAGATTGGTACATTTTCTTCATGAATGGTTGGATTGGTATTATTCTGGATACGGGCAAATCAGTCTATCGACTAATCTAATAGTACATTGCTAAATCTAATAGTACCTGTGTCTACTTGAGAAATTCTATGGCTTAATTTTTATATTCTCTTATTTATCACCTGTGCTCTATTTAGGCAGAAGCCGCGCCCTATTGTCCTAAGAAACTGGAAAAAACCCTCAAAACGTCAGAAAGTCATAAAATGCAGAAAAGGAGAAAGGGGAGAAGTGAGGAAGAAGCGAGGTAGAAAGTGAGGAAGAAAGCGATGTAGAAAGTGAGGAAGCAGCGATGTATAAAACAACTTCCAAAGGAGAGACTCAACAGGAACAGAGAGGTATCCACGAAAAGACCCTTCCCTTTTATCGGAAGAAAGCGAGATCCGGACAAAATAGATGACACGGAAGAGATCCGAGTGAATGTAAAGGAAAAACAAAGCAGAATTCCACTTCACTTTAAAGACACATGCGTAAGATAGCCCAGTTTACGAAGATTTCTTACTTGATCTATCAAGATAATGGGTAATTGGAACTTGTAAGAAGAGAAAATAAAGACGTTTTTTCTGCTTTTGACTTGAAAAACCATTGTAACTTTTCTTTTCGATTATAAGCGTTGGAATCGGTCCCATTGCGATTATAAAAAAATAATCGCTTTGAAAATAGGGGCCAAAATGAATGTCACATATTTTTTTTTATAACGTGTTCAAGTGATGGCAAAACATAAAAGCTTTTACATATCCGCCTAGTTATCACTTTCCGGAAATGATAGAAACGCAAAATTCTTTGTAATGACAGAAAAATTGGCCCATGACACCTATATATTATTGGGTTTTTCTACCAATTACAAAAAAATACAACTTGAGCAATTAAGTGATAGTCCATAAAAACTCTAGAAGAAGAAGAAGAAGAAGAAGAGAAGAATGATATCCTCTTGCTCTAGAATACTTGAAAAAGTACCAGATTTGCACCGATGAAATGAGCAAGAATACTGGTGCCAAAAGCCGAGGATCCTTTTTTGGAACGACCGTATCTGGAACAATAAAAAATCTATTCACTACATCATGAATGCTTAATTACTTCCACAAATGAGTTAATTACTTCTACAAATGATTTTTAATTACTTCTAACAAAGAAAGATGTAGAGTCCATAGAAACGTTTTGGATAAATACGATTCAATGGCTCTTTCCTCTTTCTAACAATTCTCGTGAATTGAACATGGAAAAGAATCCGCTTGATGAGAAAATCATCATTTAATTATATTGTAATTTCTTAACGTCAATCGATGAATCTTCTTTATTTTTATGGGAGAAGAAGAAGAATTATTCAGAAAGTAAAGCAAATCCCTTGCATTTGTATTCGACATCATTCAACCAATCCAATGATCCAAACACAACTGAAAAAAAATCCTTGGAATAGAAGAAATCAGTAAAAAAGGGTTCCCTACGGTCATTACAATTGACCGTATGAATAGAATGACTGTATCAGAAAATGGAGAGACCGAGGAAGATTATGAATTATTCAAGAAAGCGAACGGTGTGAGCTATACTGAATAACATCCGGATCCGCTAACGATACTGATAAATTGATCAAGCAGAAGCAGAAGAGTGGCTTTGATACGTATTCGCAACAACCAATTTTAATCGTGGGTATAAGTCCCAAGATCCATGCGTGCTCCAGACGTCAAACAGTTTATTTGGGAAATATTTCAACACATGTCATCCCCCCGCTTTTTTTGATCGAAAGACAAAGTCTTTTTTTTTTCTTTTTGATAATTCTTTTTTTTCTTTTTTTTGAAGATATATATATCGAATAATTAATCTTATTTTTTTAGGAATTCCGTGGGGGAACCCAGAATCCAAACTTCCGACTTTGTAGGAGGAAGAGGAAGCAGACCAAACACTGGGACAAAAAAAGACGAGGAGAAAAAAAAAAAAGAGGAAGATGAACGATACAATATCAGAAATTTGTGATAGCATTATATTTGCTCAACCATAAGATGTTTGATGCTGATAACCAATCTTTTTTAAGAAAAAACATTGTATTGCTTCTTGCTTGCTAAAATTTGGACTATTTTATTATTCCAATTCCCCGAGTGTATGAGGATTTGAAGGAATGGAATAGAGAATACATGTAAATGCACCTATATGGTGTGCCATTATCATAAACAAATTTCCCAAAGATTGGTTAACAGATGGATTCAGATAAAGATTTTATTGCCTTTTCGTTTAAAAACCTGGGAAGATCTAATACGATCTCATCTGGAGATCCCATGAAAAAAAAGGAAAACAAAAAGAAAATTTTAGTTTTTTAACAGTTGGGGAATGAAACGGAACTCCCTTTTGGTTCTCCCCGCAACCAACCTTCTTTTTTTTGAACCCATAGATAGAACTCAAAAAAATAATTAGAAAAGTAAAAAAGACTCTCTAAAAGTTCAAATGAAAAACAAGATGGGTATCAAATAGTTTCTATTTCTAAAACGAGTTCTAAACGAGTTCTAAACACGAATAGTTCTAGTTCTACAACGCATAGTTCTAGTTCTAAACGAAACAGTTTCTCAGTTGCTAAACGAATAATGAAGAAACTTGAAAAGTTGAACAAATTTCGTTATAGAATGGAGGAAGGAAAAGTACAATGAACCAATGAAAATGGCAAAAGATTCAAAACAAACTAATCAGATATTTCACAGAATCGACCATGTCAAATTTCCGAATCTATGATTGGACAAATTATTTACTCATAGAAAAAAAAAAAATGAAAGACTTGCGGATAAGACAATCACAATAAGGATCATCAGAAGGAATCACAAAAGACAGAATAAAATAGTTTCCAGCCTATCATGCAACAGACCGGAATTACAAAACATATTTGCAGATACTTTCAAAGAAAAAACTCACCGATTAGAGAAGCAAATCACATTATTTTAGAACATCTTTCATTGAAAAATATACATAAGATATCTTGCAATGTATGGTTTACCATTTCTAAGTTCATGCACAACCTTTTAAAAAACAATTATCAGAATCCATTTACAACGATGAAGAAATCAAAAGGATTGATGCAACAGATCAAGATACAATGAACTTTATTTCGACTATAAAAAAGTCTTTTTTCTATCCTAATATTAGAAATGATTTAAACACTTATCACGACTTCGCTTCCCTTGTCCCAAGCATATTTATTTTACAAATTGTGTCACAACCCCAATTATTAACAACCAGCACAATGCAGATCTGTACTTCATCTCCGATCACGGCTACCTATCCCTTTATTAAAGACAAGATAAAGTATTATTGTATGACACGAGAATATTTGGATTCCAAATCAGAGGCATAAGACATTAATAATATCCGGAATGAATAAATGGAAAAACTGGTAAAGGGTTTTTTTTTTTTCATTATCATATAATTTTTCTCGGAGCAATGTCTCGATTATTACCGAAAAAATGGCGCACATAGAGTCAATCAACGTGTTACATTCAAATAAGAACAATGAAATTGTATTCATATAAAAAGAAAAAGACCGATTATGCATTACAAGGAAGGAAAAATCTGTATGCATTGATTTATCGCGAGTCGAACATAAAATTAAAACACCCTACAGCTTGATCTTTTATCACATTAATATATAAATTCTGTGGATATAATGACGTCATACACACTGAAACCCGTATCGTTTTATGTATTGCTAAATATGACTAATTGATGGTTACCTAAAAAAAGGATATTTATTGCGAACCCATAGGGGGCCATAAAATCTGGATAGAACATATTTGGATTCATAGAATCTTCCTTTTGTTTTGCCTTAGAACAATACAGTGATATTGAGCAACATAGTGCTTTGCGAACAATATGATTATTGAGACAATAGGGATATTAGGCTGGACCTATAATGTATATCGTACCAGAAATTTCCTACAAATACTAAGACTCAGACTCAATCACGAAAAAAAATTTTTGATTGGATGGGAATGATCGAAAATTATTCTAACCATATCAAATCTAGAACCTTGGTTCTTCCCAATTTGTGTTTACCGTTTGGATGCCAGATAAGATTACACCGTGGGATCATACAATCAGGATTACTTCTTTCTATATTTCTTATCAAAAGATATTAGTCAAAATCAAAATGAAAATGATATTAAGTCAAACTTCAAAATGAAAAAAATATTAGTTCCAAAAATCAAATCAAAAAATATAGTCAAATCAAATCAAAAAAATATTAGTCAAATCAAATCAAAAAAATATTAGAGTCAAAGCAAAAAAATATTAGTCCCAATCAAATCAAAAAAATAGTAGTCAAATCAAAATATAGTCAAAATCCAAAGCAAAAAAATCTTAGTCAAAATCCAAAATATTAGGTCAAAATCAAATCAAAAAATAGAGTCCAAATCAAAAAAATATAGTCAAATAAATGAAAAAAATTTAGTCAAATCAAAATGAAAAAAATCTTAGTCAAAAGCAAAACTCAAAGATTCCGTTAAATAGAATGTCAATTCCCACCAGACTAAAAGGGCTCACTCACCATCTTTATCAAGATCCCCAAAAACAAACCAAAAGGATACCTGAAGAGGATATGCACGAAATCAAACTTAAAAAAGGTAAAAAAAAAAAAAAATCAGACAACTAAGAAGGAGAAACTAATTGGTTCCTGAAAAATTTTTTATTTTTGCAATTAAATGGATGACCCCCTTGAATCAAAAATGTTTATAATGTTCGGATATATTGTCCTCCTACTTAGATTTATACATCCAAGGGAAATTACTATATCCTCGATTCAAGAGGAGAATACATCTGGATTAATGCTGATTCAGAAAGTACAGCTCTTACAGAATTAATAAAAAGGGAATATTAATTTATCGACCAATTCGTTCTATCTTATAAGAATGGATGGAAAATTCATTATATTCAACCCAAAGTATTCATTGGTCGATAAGAGTAACACCAAGTATAGAAAATCATAAGAAAGGGATTTGATAAAGAAGAATTTAAAAAATCCACTGGACACATGGCAATATATTTAAATGGGGACAAGATCCTTATAATTTCTTGTTCCGAAAAATTCTAATCTCCTCGAACGGTCGTAGAGAATTGCGAATTCTACTTTGTGTTCACTCTCATCATCGTGATATTGGTGATAGAAATCCAGTATTTTCAACGAAAACAACAAGAACCTGCAATTTTTTGAATGAGACAAACGTCGTAATAACGGATTTAAATAAATTAATTAAATGCAAATTGTTCTTTGGCCCAATTACCGCTTAGAGAAGATTTTAGGGTTTATGAATCGCTATTGTTTGATACCATAATGGGTTAGTCGTGTTTCAGTATGTCAAGGATACGTAATGTATCCACGCTTTCAGAATTATTTACTAGTATATTTCCTATATATCACATGCCGTTTTCCAGTAATAAAACCGGAAGATGTAAGCATATGGGTGTTACGGTTCTGTACATATACGTATTTACTTGGTGTATCAATTCAATTGAATCTAGAAAAGAATCTCAGAATCTTTTTAGGTCAAAGAAATCATTCTCTTTCGTACATGCAGAAATTATCTTAGCCTTTTCTAATAGCTTTCCTTTTCTTTTCTATCTAACTCAATGGAACAGTTGATTTAATAGAAACGGATAATCTAAATTTTTGCGTGACTAGATGCAAAAATTGCCATAATATCATATTATTATTTTATTTTTCTGATCGGTAAAATCCATGTCATGGAAACGCAAGAAAAGAAAAAGTATAAAAATTTTCTGGTCAAAACTTCATTCTTTCCTTCTTCCACAAGAACAAAAGAAGAAAACGGGTTTCTGTTGATTTCCAGTATAAGTTTCACCAATAAATACGAAGACTACTTCACATTATGGAATTGCACAAAAGAATTTTTTAATCACAACGAGGTCTACAAAAATTCTGAGAAAACCGTTCAACGTCTGCTGGCTTATTGTCAAAGAAAATATGTCGCGTATAAGAACTTAATTGACCAGTTGAATAGTCGGAGCAAAAAAATCGTATTAATCGTTTGAATTAGTATAGTTGATTAATTTTTTATTTTTGATGACTCCTACTTTTTTGGAATTCCATGCACTAATGATTAGGAAGAAAAGATCTGATTACCGGCACAAAAAAGATTTCATGATAGTTAGATAATAGGGTCCTCACCACCCTCAATGCATGGTGTTTCTCGCTGGGATCGGTACTCTCGAGGTGAAGAGTTTATTGACTGTGAACCCATTATTGGGCTATTTACACAGAGGAGGAAAATAGCGTAAAACAGACAATCTACACTATCTGCCTTATGTACACGTGTGGGATCATTTAGCTACGATGTTCACAAGGCCTAACGGTAAATGCACCAGAACAACTGGAAAATGTTCAAGTACCGAAACGGGCTTAGCTATCTCAAGTAATTATGCGTGCTTAGCCGTATAGCTTCTCCTTTGTTATGGCTTGGGCCTTTTATGGCGAGATCGCGGCGCGCAGACTCCCTTTTTTCTATATTTTCGAGAGAAGAATTGATATATGAATTTATTCGAAGCCGCCACAGTAGCGACTGATGCATATTATTCCGCATCGGGAGGAGTAGCTGCCGTCTCCTTATGCTGGATGAGAATGTTGATTTTGGCGATTATTTTTTAACAGGATTGTTCACTATCAAAAAAAATCATTCCGAAATCCCCATTTTTTTGAAGCGGGCGTCGAAGGAGGGCATTATTGGTGTAGAGGAAGCAATAAATTGGGGTTTATCAGGCACGCTGTTACGACTTCGGAACACAAGGTGATCTTCGTACAATTGGAATAATTATGGTGACAATGAATCGATGGGAAGTCCCCCATGCAACAAGAAGGAGATTCGTTTATGCTCGTTTATTTAGGTACTAATCGGTTTAAATGAGGGACTCTATAAAATTAATTCACTGCTCTAGAAGAAGCATTCCTGAGGACCCTATGGATTTAGAAGTCCGACGCGTTGATAGCAAAACGTTCCGAATGGACTATTTTGACGATAAGATTTATTAGTTAACAAAAACCGTCAGCCCCCCTTTTGAAGTGTCGCAAACAAGAACTTTACGTGAGAGTAGAAGCCCCAAAGGGATTGATTTATTTGAAGGATAATAGGTTTTCCCTTGGAGATGGAACTTCGTCCACCCCGGCTGCATAATTTGCCATTCTTCCTCAGCTTAGTTAAAGACATGAAATTGGCTGTAATCAGACGATCCTAGTATTAATCCAATTATGGAGAGGTTGATCGTTTGAAATGAGAATTGATTACGACAGAAGTCAAACTATCACTTCTTTTTCTATATCGAATCCTAAAGAGTATATGGACTCATATTTTCTTGTACCCATTTTGCCCCCTTCTATGGGAATTCAATATGGGTACTATAATTGTGGGTTAGAAGGAAATATCTGCAGCCTACACAAGTATTGGGCCTGCATAGCCGCCCCTTGGAT
Organism: Musa balbisiana; assembly: GCA_004837865.1. Lineage (NCBI taxonomy): Eukaryota > Viridiplantae > Streptophyta > Magnoliopsida > Zingiberales > Musaceae > Musa > Musa balbisiana. Next base: position 30,089 of record PYDT01000054.1, read on the forward strand.
TCTTCAAGCTCTAGCAGAGGGAACTAACCACTTTGTAAAGAAGACCTCCGCCCATCTAGGGAGATGTTTCGTTTGTTTAGTATTGACCGTCTATAGTGGTCAATCAGTTCTACTAGTTATTTAGTAATTCCTTTTGGGTAATTCGCCTCATTTTAGCCGCTCTCAGTATAGGTGTTTTTTAGGGGTCGCCATTTCAATTAATTGCCCGATTGGGCTTCTTATGGTCAGGAACGGAGCTAATACTAATATTCCCTTTTCCAGGTGGTCTACGACTCTGCTCAAATTATTATTTGAATACCCTGTCACTCTATGTGTGTTTATCAATCTCTACGTGGATTCGTTGAACATGAACTGTATACGTCGTTCCTATAAGTAAAGGCAGAATTGAAGTATGGTATTTGAATAGGTATTTTATTTGTTATTCAGCATTCGGGTCAAGATTAAAACCGATCAGGTGAAGAGTGAAACACAACAACTTAGAAGTTTGCAGTACGAGATAAAATCTCATTTCATTACTTACAAGAATAAAGTTGAAGTAAACATAACAGTGTAAACTGTGTCCCCCAAGATTAGATTCTTTCATTAGTCATCATATCTGAAGCGGGTGTTCAAAGATCACGGTCATAGTTTTCATTACTGTCCTTGTATTTTATTACCAGCCCGTAGATCAATCACATCAGTGGACGGTTTAGGAACACCAAATCACAAAGATAGTAATATAGATAATGTTAAGGTATAAAACAAAAGAGATATTTCTACATAAAAACAAAAAAAAACATTATAAAAAAAATAAAAAAAATGAATCGATATTGAGCATAAAATAAATAAAAGAATAGATAAGAAGAGATTCGGCCACCCTCCCTAGATTTGATTCCTTCCCCTACTAAAAAAACTTGCAATGGCCAACCCCATTGTAATTCCACTCATTATATATCTATCAAAAACTGAGTTATTCGTTTAATCCCCTTATACCCATGGTAAAACCCTAGTATAAACCAATTCTTATGTAACCACGATTATATGACCAATGGTATATCCCATTTTTTTATTTGTTCCAAATAATCTTTTAGACCACCTTTTACAAATATTGATAAGTTCAAATCCGGAAAAGAATAAGCAACCCATATAGATATTGCTATGAATAGTCCGGAACTAGTCGGCTCTACTTTACTGAAAAATTGCATTTTGTAAAAAATTCATACCATCCCCCCAGAATTACTTCGAATTTGATGGAAAGGTTTGTGAGTGGAGTTACCATTGGGTAATATATCCAAATCTATTCTCCTTGCTCAAATGAATTCTATTGAGCCAACAAACAAAGTAAATACTACCAATATAACAAATAGAGCCTACATAGTAGGTCCACATTCGCGAGGTACATGAAGTGTACTTTTTTTCGAAGCAGTATTCAGTCCTCGGATGCATTTTTTTAGATTATTAATCAATTTATACATATCCTTTGAAAAAAAGAATACTTATGATCTGGTTTAGAAAGGTAAATTTCTATTGACTGCTTGGGGTACCTCCTTTCCCATAGAGATCTTGAATAGGACCACTATTTTTTTGCTCCTGTAATCTTGAAAAGAACGCGCAAGTCCATCAGGTAAGTAAAATACCCCCGAAACAATCTAAATGCAGTCAATCCTGCTGTGAAACAGCTATTGATGCGAAATTGGTGAATACAACCACTAGCATTAAGAATTTCATCTTTGACCAAACAGCAAGAGGTTGGAATACCGCAAATAGAAAGTGTACCTAATAAAAAGTATTTTCTTGTATTGAACATATCTTCTAACCACCCTAAGCCTATTCGGACTTTTTTCTGGCGCATATCCGACCATAGTTTGCCATTGAATGAATATAGATCGATCCCAAAACAATAAAGCTTTAGAATGCATTAGTGATCAAATGGAATAATCAGCTCGATAAGAACCTATACCTAGATCTAACATAATATAACCCAATTGAATACATTGTAGAATAGCTAACTTCTTTTTATATCTCTTTGAGAGCAAGAAAAGCCAAATTAGCTCCTAGTATACTGTTATTACCCTCTTAAAGATAGAATTCATTACGTAAGTATAGCTATGAAAAAGTAGGAAGAAGTCGAGCTACAAGAAAAATTCCTGCTGCTACCTAGTAGCAGCGTGTATAAGACCGAGATGGGCGTGGTTCCTTCCATGGCATCGGGTAACCATACGTGAACAGGGGAATTGTGCGGATTAGCAACTGCCCAATGAATACTAAAGAGGCACACAACGTAACAAATAAAGAACTGCCCCCAGTATATGATCAAGTTGTCGTTATTTCGAACAAATCCCGAATTCTAAACTACCTGTTACCAATACAAACCTAAAATTCCTAATATAAACCAAATCCCCTACAAAATTGTTACAACAGCGTTTGTGACAACCTGCTGCAGTCGTCGTGTGGAACAAAATCCTATTAATAAATGGAACACATCCCACCAGTTCCCAAAAAGATCAATTGTATCAAATTGGAACTGGTACTATCCCACCTGGAAGCATTGAACAAACTCATATAAGCACAAAATCTCAATATCCTTGATCTGGACATATAATTGGGGGAGGGGGGGTGAGGGGCGGGCGGGGGGGGGGTCCTATAATAGAACCAGAATTCCAACATATAATAAGTTTGACATAATAGAAACTAATGGTTCGATCAATTCCGAACTCTAGAAAATCATTATTGATGTCCAAGACATAGATATTGACATGGACTTCCATGTATTTGTTGAAATAGATCAATTGGCTGAAAACCCATAACATACGTAACAGTAAACACTAGTAAAATCCCATAATACGACGATATTTTTTGTGCTGTCGGATCAGTAAAGTCCCAAATCCTATTGACACAGTAACAGTAAAGTGAAGAAAAGGTATTATCCTGCATTTGATAGGTCTGTTTTCATAGAACACAATGAAATCTTAACTTCACTATCTAGTCCTATTCTTAGTAGAAATTTCTATCTGGTATTTTATAGCCATATTATATAGTATTATAAACATAGTATCATAATAAAAAAGAGTAGCTTCAAAAGGAGTACTTGATTCTAAGAGAGAGACTATGATCCAGAGTTAGGTTAAATAAAAAGACCTGTCCCTATTGTGTTCATTTTTTTATAGTCATTCCCTAACTCCTCTGGACTCCTTCCGAACCTGATTGATTGTTCCAATACAATAAGGAAAACTTATGTTTGATTGTATTCCATACACTAAGGAACTTCTGTTTTGTAGATTGGCTTCCATACAATAAGGAACAACTAGTTCATCGGAAGATACTCCTTAACTGCGTATAGAACTGAATAAGGATACTGAGGTTATCTTTATGGGTAATGCAATATCTTGTTTACCAGATTAGCTACTAGTTTGAAATTGTAATTGAATGACAAACATAGCACTCCTGCGCTAATCAATTATAAAAAAACTCTTTTTCCAAAAAATTTCCTTCCGTTCTTCTACTTGTATTTTTATCCCTAGGTTTGTTTTTATATGGATAATGATGCATACATAGCGTAATTAATACATAAGTCATTTTGTTTGGTTTTATATATATGTTTTAATAATATGTTTTAATATAATTATATGTTTTAGAGGTTTTAATATATTTAAAATGCTTTTAAAAAACATCTACCAGGGAATAAGTATAGATATGACTAAAGAACAATCCATTTTGTGAACACAATACATGTCTTTCACATACAACGATAAAACGGTAACTCCTTTTTGATGGCAGCCCCAAAAAGCGTACGTCTATGTAAAAAACGTAGTCGTACAATATTGTAAAAAAAAAAGGAGTGTTAGCTGCAGTAAAGGCTTTTTCCTTACGAATATCCGTTTCCACCGGACGTTCAAAAAGTTTTTTTTGTGCAACAAACAAATAATAAAGTCTTGGAATAATCGGAATTGACATTCTCGAAAGAACTTCGAATTTATTTAAGATGAACTATTCCATTAAGTAAGTAGTGAACTCTTCAATATAAATTGAGTTAGAACTACTGTTGTAGTATGTAGAGTTGGTATTAGAATAAAGGTAGTATATGAATTCGGAATATTTTTTCTAAAATCTAACTTTCACAATAGAAAAATATTTTTCTATTGTGAAATATAGATATGATTTAGATAGAATGAAATTTCTTTTGTTTCTTAATGCCTAACAAAAACCAATTTGTTTGGTAAATCTACATTATATATATAATGAAGAGTATTATACTCTAATGGTACTAAGGATGCTACAGGTTCGAAATCGTTAGAAAATTTCAATTCTTTTGATTAGTCTGAAATGGTTATACAATGCAATTTTTAATCCTGGTTATTTAATTTTCTTCATGGAAAAAAAAAATCTTTTTCATTTTGTTTTGATCCGTGAAATAAAATCGATAAATAAAAAACGTACATCAAAAAATAGAAAAGGAACAATTCTTAGTTCTATACCTCAAACCTCGACCGACAACAAACTATTGAGTTCTAACTGTTTGGAAGAACTTAAGTTTTCTAGTACGCGCGAAAGTTTATTATTAAACACGAACGTACAATGATCCACTAAAGATATTTTTGATATGATTCAAATAGGATTGAATAGAGATTCAAATAGGAATTTATGATCTTTATTTATCGATTCTAATGTTTACTAAACTAATTGAATCCTTGATTCTCGACGATTCAACGTGAATTGACTATTATTATTTCAAGTAAGCCGCCAGGTGAAATTGGTATACACCTGCTCGAGAGCAGTGCTAAAGCATTCGGTTCGAGTCCGAGTGGCGGCATCCTATAAATCCTAGAAAATAAATCCTCTAAAGAGACACAACGAATCCTATAATGTATTCAATTCTCGATTTCAATTCTCTATGACCCCCCCTTTTATGAGATTACAAACTTGAGAATCATATAATTAACTCATATCTCTTTTTCGATAATTTCAATTGTGATTACGATTCATTTAATGATCTTAGTAGTCCGCGAATCGTAGGATTGCGTGATTCATTGGAAAAGTGCTGTTAGCCACTTTTTACTTTTTTCTCTATAACAGGATTATTTTTCTCTGTTTGGGTTTCTTCAGGACTTTTCCATTAATAATTTATACGAGTCATTAATCTTCCTTTCGTGTATTTCTCATTATTCATATGATTTCCAAGATGGGTAACCATAAAATGATTTAGCACAATAACCGCACCAATCCCATTTTTCACAAGGCGTTTGCCACTCGGTTTTTTTTACTTGAATGCATCAATCCGCAATATTAGTACCTGCTCTACACTCTCAGTGGTTAATGATGCACGTAGTATGATGTTATTAAGCTATGGCAGCTCTTTTATGCGGATCATTATTATCAGTCGCTCTTCTAGTCATTACATTTCGAAAAAACATCGATATTTTTTGTAAAGTTAAAATTTCTTAATTAAGAATCCCCTTTTTCTTTGGTGAGATTCAATATTTTGCATGAAAAAAGAAGTGTTTTTATAAAAACACTTCTTTTCTTTCATTTCGAATTATTATAAATATCAATTGACCAACGTTTGGATTATTGGAGGTATCGTGTCTTAGTTTAGATTTACCTTTTTAAACCTAGGCATTCTTTGTGGAGCAGTATGGGCTAATGAGGCCATGGGATCTTATTGGAATTGGACCCCAAAGAAACTTGGGCTTTTTATTACTTGGACCATATTCGCGATTTATTTACATACTAGAACTAGAAACATATAGAAGTAAACAAATCAAAGTTTGAAAAGTACGAATTCGCACTTGTGGCTTCTATAGGCTTTCTTATAATTTGGAATGTATTTTGGAATCATCTATTGAGAATAGGTCTACAATTTATGGTTCATTCCGATTAACATCTACTTGAATAAACTCCAGATTACTAATTGAATAAACTACATAAAGAATACTAAGAACACCTCCCTTCGAAAGGTCTAAGTGCCATATCCTCAATGTCTTGGACGGATGTCTTCTGCTCTTCATGAGCTTGGTAAGTCATTCGGAGATCATTAATGACCTGATTAATTCTTCAGAGGGAAGTTGTAAATCTTTAGCCTCCTGAATAACAGGGCCTTAGGGTCAACTCTTAGGAACAGATTTAGAATCTTATTTTTATGAGATCAAAATCGAAAAAAAAAACTATTGACGAGTCCTTAGACATGACGACATCTGTTTGAAACCGGGTGTACATGTCGCCATAGTCTCACTCGGTTTTCGCTATGTCGAAAAAGTTCAATAAGAATGTATCAAAAGATTAATTTTGAGCTTTCACTCTACTTGTGCCGTCATTGAGCACTTCGAGTGTATGCCAAATATCAAATGCGGTTTCACACACTGAACACACGATTGCACAGTTTTATCAGCGCACAATAAGGCATTCATAACCTTTGCATTAAGAGGGACAGCTTCTTTTCCAATCATGCCAATCGGTCATTGGAAGAGAAGATTTGAAAATCCATTTCGACAAGATTCAAAGTTCAAAATCCATTGAATAAGGAAGATCCTCATTTTGGGTCTTCAATAGGTGTGTCCGTCCCATTGAATACATGGGTGGCAGTGTAATAGAGTGGCCCCTCTGGATGCCGGCGTATGCCATCTCTTTTGGGGTTTTAATCCGATTGAGCGTAACCCCGCTCTGATACTAAATTGTTAGGACGGATGTCAAAGACCGACACTAAGAGGGGGGGGTGCAGTAGTGTAGGGGAGTAAAATCCCGTGTTTTAGGGAAAAACCTTCGACATTGAAAATCGATTCCGGAAATATGCTTAGATTGAAAGCGTATGGAAAATTATTGAAGGTAGTAAGATATTGAAGGTCGTTGCAGTAAAGGTAATAGAATAAGATAAGCAAACCAGCGTTTAGGAGTGGTTCAGTCAAACGGAACCACATCACTTTCGCGCTTC
>PYDT01000357.1:0-36986 GCA_004837865.1 Musa balbisiana
AATCATGGACGGTTAGGACACCAAAGTGCACAAAGATTATTAAATAGAATACTGTAGGTATAAAAAAAGAGATATTTCTACATAAAAAAAAAAAAAAAAATTATAAAAAAATAAAAAAATGAATAACGAAATCAAAATAGGGACTTAAAAGTTGGTAGAAATGATCAAGCAGTATCCCCTACGATCCGATCTGGAGTATGCTCCTATTCACTGATTAATAATGACTATCCAGAACGAATTAAGCCCTATTTCTTTTTTTTTTTATTTTTTCCCCAAGTACCCTCTCTGTTCGAAGAACAGGAACACGAAATGGAATGTAATATCGAATGTAATAATCGAATGAATAAAAAAAGATATTTTATTTATTTATTCTTTTTTCCCATCCATATGGGTTTAATTTTATCACCATTAATGGACCAATCCTAATTCTTTAAATCTTTAGATTTATTGATAAACGAGTATTTATGGAAGGGCTGAGTTATTACCTAACAAAGAAAAATACATGTTTATGATCATAAGGGATGAGATTAATTCCGAAGCACTTTTTTTATTCTGCAAACGGAATTCCATGTGGTTTTAATTTTGGACTCTCTGATAGATATTTATTCTAGTTACCCCAAAAAAAGGGTGATAATATCGAACCGTCCCTTACATTTATTTGTGGCCATAGAGGGAGCCGTATGAAGCTGAGGTCCTCATGTACGGTTTTGAATAGCGATGGAACATAATGTTATTATCGACTATACGTATATAACAGTTCAAGTACAGTGGATATGTTGAAGCACAGTCCAATATGGCTTTTGGGGTGGAATCTTGGCGTCACCCATAGGATTATAGTTGTCATAATTTTCTTCTCTCTAGCTGAATGTGAGAGATTGCCCTTTGATTTCCAGAGCGGAGAATAGTGCAGGTTATCAACCGAATATTCAGTATCAATTTGGTTTTATTTTTCTTGCTTCTTTCTTACCTAAATCTATTAGCTTCTTCCGTTATTCGTAACGGTTCTTTACTTAGGTGGTTGGAATTTATCTATTCCGTACATCTCCATTCCTGAGCTTTTCGGAATTAAAAAAACATATCTGGAGTCTGGGAAGACAATTGTATCTTTATTACATTAGTTTAAGCTTATTTGTTTCTGTTCATTTCTATCACAACGATGGACTTACCTATGATGATAATGGACCATCTATTAAATCTTGGATGGAAATTTCTTCTTTTACCTATTTCTTTGGGTAATCCTATTATTGACAACCTCTGTCCCACTTGTTTCACTATAATAACAAATACGATAACGATATTCTAGATTCATACCTCTTTCAACAAGAGAAGAAACTCAATTTTTTTATGGATTCTACAATATGTTTCCCATGGTAAACTGGGTTCATGAATTATGGTCAACAAACATACGAGCTGCCAGGTATATTGGGTCAAAGTTTCATAAGTACCTTTATCCAACAAACCGTTTCCCTGTAACTATTCACTATCCTTATGAGACACAATTACATCCGAGCGTTTTCGTGGTCGATTCACTTTGAAGTTGATAAATGTATTGCTTGCGAAGTCTGGTTCGGGTATGCCCAATAGATCTACCTTTTTGTTGATTGGCAGATTGGAAAGAGATATGAAAAAGAAAACAATTGCTTAAGTATAGTATTGATTTCGGGGTCTGTAGATTTTGTGGTAACTGTGGCCGAGTATTGTCCACAACGGTTTATCCATGCTGAAGAATATGAGTTTCTTCACTTATGATCGTCACGATTGATTATAATCAAATTGCTTTGTTCGGTTACCAATGTCAGTAATTGGAATACAAATTCGAAACAGTTATGATTCGACTCAAATCAAAATAGATAAAGATAAACCTTTGATTCAAGAACTATTACCGCTTACTAAGATTTTGTTTTGATATAAAAGATCAAAACTTTTTATTTTGGTTGGTCAGTACTAGCAAATAATTATAAATAATAATTGGTCAGTACCTACCAATAATAATTAGTAATATAGCTTGGTGAGAACCACTCTTTGAATTGAAACTGATATATATGTCTCACGGAGTTCGAAATATACATTTCAATACTTTTGTTATTCTTTTTCTTTTGGATAACAAAGTAAGTAGGATTTCCCAATAAAATAACAATATATCTATAATAAAATTATATCTATTAATAATATATCTATATAAAATTAATATCTATATATAATCTATATATAATTATTAATATCCCTATAATAAATTAATATAAATAATCCATATTAAGATTTAATTTCAATTAGGAACAGATCAATACAATAAATAGGAACATATCATATACCAGTAAAATGGGGAACCCTTTTCCTTTCCTGGACCATTTAGTAAGGTCATGATTGACTTCTATTTTTTTTTACATATTATACATATGGATTTACCGGACCAATACCTGATATTCTTGTAGCATTTCTGGGGTCATTTTGGCTATACTAGGGGGTCTGGGGGTAGTATTACTTACCAATCCTATTTATTCTCTTTTTCGTTGGGATTGGTTTCTTGTTTGTATATCCGTATTCTACATTCCCTCGAACTCTTTTTTGTCTCTGCGCACAGCTACTTATTTTGTGGGAGCCGTAATGTCCTTAATCATATTTTGCGTACTGTTCATGAATGGTTCAGAATATTCCAATGATCTTTTTGGACCATTGGAGATGGATCACTTCACGTGTTTGTACAAGATTCTTTTTTCCTAATTTACTAACTATATACCAGATACTTCATGGTACGGAATATGTGACTACAAGATCAACAGATATAGAACAGAACCTAATAATTACGTTCAACCAAATTGGATTCATTACGACAGATTTTTTTATCTTCCCTTTGAACTAATTGCTATAATTCTTTTAGTTTTCTGATAGGTGCATTACTATGGCTCCGCCAATATAAATACTTAGAATTTTAAAAGAATTAAAAAGGTTTTAGAATAGAATGGTCTAATAAATAAAAAATCGAATCGCGTGAATTGTTCAATGAAATGACTCGAGATCTAAGGAGTTAGTCACTGCTTTTCGAGCATGTCCTTTTTTTGGTGTGGGGGGAGTGTTAATTTATTTTCTCTCGGCCCCTCTCTGGATTGATCACAATCGAACATGGTTTAGCACTTTGTGTCTTGAGCTTAACTAATTCGGTTAATATTAATCTTGTAACATTCTATATATTTGATTAGTCGGCCAATTAAAAGGAAACATTTTCTCATCTTTTATTATCGCTGTTTGGCCATGCTGCTGAGCGCTATTTGTCTAGCATTGTTTTTCGATTGTTTCCGTCGATTCATCGAAACAGAAACTCACTCGTATCAATCAATCGTAATTTGTTGAATATTGTGATACTTATCATGATCATATATTGAATAATCCGATTATACTGATCATATACATCAGACACCGCACAACATTATCAGCATAAGAAAATAAAAAATTAAATTGGAATATTTCTATTCTTTTTCTATTCTTGTCACTTTCCTAGTCATTAATGGAAGATAATTTATATTCTTAATTTTATGTATTATAATTTTTTTATTTCGTTTTTTATTTGTTTATTTTTATTTAGGTTTTAAATGTATTTAATTTTAAGTATTGCAAATTTTAAGATGTATTTATTTTAATGATTTTATTTTAATGTTTTTTAATGTTATTTGTATGTATTCTTTCTTTTTATGTATTATATACTATCTACTTTTAGTGTTATTATATACTAAATATAAATATACTGTATAATATTATAATATTATAATCATAATATACGGTTATATATGATAATATTAAATAAATAATAAAAATAATATTTTAACTAATAATTGTTAATCATATTACGAAAATAAATAAATTACTAAGTTTATTTTTTATTTTTTATATTATATTCAAATATGAATATATTTAAGTTTTATTTTTTTATAATTTCATATTCAAATGGATATTGAAATAGTGATTTGAATGATTGCATTTGTTTTTGTCGGCCAATTTGAATACCCCTGTTGCTCGTATGATCATGATTTTTTGAAACGGAAATCAAAGTCGCGTTGCTTTTTCTCATGCACAGATTTAAATATAGTGATTCTTCAAATTTTAATGAAACACGCTTCGTCTGGTGTCCTATAATATAAAATACTATTTTCTACCAATTGAAAATTTTTTGATGTTCAAACCGGAAATTTATAGATCCAATGTCACATTCATTAAAAATTTATGATACCAGTATATGGTGTACTCAATGTGGTACGAGCCTGCCCCCACAGTGTATGGAAATGATACCTTGTACGGATTGTAAGCTAAGCAAATTGCTTCCGCACCTAGAACCGAGGACTGTGTGGGTTGAAGAGATGTGAAATCCGCCGTCCACGGATTTTTTGAGTGGTCCGTGTTTATTTACTCTATGAACACTCGCAGCATGGTTCTGGTTATTGATACGTTACAAAAAAATCACTTGAATCATTGTTCCGCTTTACCGACAAAAGCCCGTACCGAGAAAATATATTATTCTATCCGAGCACGGGTTTTCTGTCAAAACGTATCTTGTCCGTTATACTAGTTATTTCTACACTTGGTTAACACTAATTGTTGTTTTGCGGGGATATCCGTCGGTTCCTTCCGTTTCTTTCTTTCTTTTTCCCATAAAGGAAACTACGATTTTAAGATGGTATGCTATAGTATAGGCTCGTTGGAGCTCGTCTACACCTATGTTTTCTGTTATCATGTCCAATTGGATCGATCCTACCCAATTGGAGGAAGATTTAAAATGGATGCGAATATTTTTGATTTTCACTGGAACTGTGATCGATGGGGCTTTCCATAGGACCTATTTTCCTGACAGGATTTATCACTACTTTATCTCCCTTAGCGGCTGGGCCAGTTCTCGAAATTCGCGATTGTTTCTATTTTCTAAAATGTTACAATGTAACAGCGTCTAAGGATTATGTTCTTCTCGAACCTTTTACTTTTTTTCATGCGGTGGAGTTAAATTAATTCCTGTTTATTTACTTTTTATCCATGTGGGGAGGAAAGAAACGTCTCTAACCGGCCACAAAGTTTATTTGTACACTGCGGGGTGGCTCCATTTTTCTCTTAATAGGAGGTCTAGTAATTGGTTTTATATGTGCCCTAATTAACCCACATTAGATTTTTCAAATTACTAATCAATCATATCCTGTGGCATTGAATATTATATTTTGGATCCTTATTGCTTATTGCTGTCAAATCGCCGCTTATAACCCTACATACTTGGTTACCCAGATACCATGGATAAGCACATTACAGTACATGTATGCTTTCTAGCTGAATCTTATAAAAGGGCGCATATGACTTTTCGGGATCAACAGGATTATTACCCCACTCGTCCTTCTATATTTTCCCCTGGTTGGTACTAGTGGCACCGTTCCAATATCTATGCACTTGCAACCTCTCTCGGTCAACGGAATTTTAAAAAAAGAATAGCCCTATTTCCTCTCTGTATCTCACATGGGTTTCACAATTATATGAATTGGTTTCTATAACCGGATGGGGACTCACGGTGCCATTTTACAAATACTCTCTCAGGTATTTATTGTTTGCTGAGCGCGTTTTTTTTGGGCAGGAACGATTGTGATAGAATACGTAACGTCTTGGGTTCTTCTCGACGAAATGGGGGGGATTCGATCCCAATGCCAAACTATTTTACCATGTTCAGTAGTTTTTCGAATGGCTTTCTCTTGCATGGCCATGAATGAGTGGTTTTGTTTTGCGAATTATTATATTTTTTGGAATAATTACTATTCCAAAATACCTTTTAAATGCCCAAAATGCTAATTACTGTTTGTAATGGCAATTGGAATGATATTAACTCCTATTTTATTTATTATCTATGTTACGTCAATGTTTCTATGGATACAAGCGATTCAATGTTCCAAACTCTTAATTTTGCGGATTCTGGACCACGATAACTAAGTTGGTTTCAATCTGTTCTTCTACCCCTAATATGTATTGGTATTGATCCGGATTCGTTCTCTCCTACAGTTTGACAGGTGCAGCTATCCTATCTAATTACTTTCATCGATAGTCTTCATTATAATACTGAAATCGAATTTTTTGTCTTTGATTTTGAGATTTGTAAAATCGTTTCGCTGTACAATGCAAAAGAACAAAGTGATTAAATTGTAATAGAGGCCAATTTTTGTTTTTTGAGAACCGTTTTGAATAGGACTGATTCAAACGGTTCTCAACAACTCGCACAAACAGAAGCTTTATATATATATATGGGATGAGTTTCTTATGTATTCTTTAGGTAGTTTATTCAATTATTTATCTAGTAGTTTATTCAAGTAGATGTTAATGTGAAGGACCATAACTATTAACCTATGCCCTATAGATTGATTCCACATAACATATCCAAATTATAAGAAATCCTATAAAGCCACAAGTGCCGAATCGTACTTTTCAAACTTTGATTTGTTCTACTTCTAAATGTATTCTAGTTCTAGTAGGTCAATACAGCGCGAATATGTCCAAGTAATAAAAGCCCAAGTTTCTTGGGGTCCCAATTCAATAGATCCCCAGCCTCAGTTAGCCCATACGCCCCACAAGAATCCTATGGTTAAAAGGTAAATCCTAACGAATGACACTACTCCAATAATCCAAACGTTGAGTCCATTGATATTATAATAATTTCGAATGAAATAAAAGAATTGTTTTTTTAAAAACACTTCTTTTTCTTCAACTTTGAATCTCACCAAAGAAAAATGGCTTAATTAAGAAATTATTACCTTTACCAATATCGTGTTTTGTTTTTCGAAATGTAATGACTCGACGAGCGACTGATATAATGATCCCGCATAAGATCTGCCTAGCTTTATCACATCATACTTACTGCATCATTAACCACTGAGATTGTATAGCAGGTACTAATCATTGCGGATTGATATCATTTCAGTTAAAAAACCCGACGTGGCAAAGCCTTGTGTAAATGTACTTGTGCTGTTATTGTGCTTAAATCATTTTTATTGGGTCCCCATCTTGTAAATCTAATGCTAATGGAAAACTACCACGAAGGAAGATTATGACTCGTATAATTAACTTAATGAAAATGTCCTGCAGCAACCCAACGAGAAACTACTAATCCTGTTATAGAGAAAAAAGTGGCTATCACCCTTTTTGCCAAGAACACGCAATCCCTAACGATTTCGCGGACTAATAAGATCATTAAATGAATCGTATCACAATTGAAATTATCCGAAAAGAGTATGAGGGATATATGTTCTAAAGTTGTAAATATCAATAAAAGGCGGGGTCGCCTTATAGATTGAAATCGAGAATTGAATACTTATAGGAATGCGTTGTGTCTCTTTTAGAGGAATTTAATTTCTAGGATTTATAGGATTCCGCCGCTCCCTCGACCGAGATGCTCTCTCCGCTTCCTAAGATCAAGCGTGTCTACCAATTTCACCATGGCTGCTTACTTGACATGACTCTAGTCCATTCACGTTGAATCGGCGAGAATCAAGGATTCAATATGTTGTAGTAAACATTAGAATCGTAATAACGATTCATTTAATTCTATTTTTAATCGCTATCATCCTCTTTGAAATCTAATTCCAAAAAAATAATCTTTAGTTGGGCTCATTGTAATTTAGTTTTTAATATACTTTCGCGACTGAAACAAGTGCTTCCAAACTTTCAGAACTCAATAGTTTGTGGTCGTCGAGGTTTGAGGTATAGACTAGAATTGTTCCGTGTCTATTTTTGATTCGTTTTTTATTTATCCGTTTTATTCATAGATTTCAAACAAAATGACAACGATTTTCTTTTCATGCAGAAAATTAAATAACCCTTATAAAATTCACTATGTGTATCAACAATTTCATCATTTCTCCCTAAAAAAAAAGATTTGAATTTTCTACGTTTCGACACCTAATATCATTCGTATTACCATTATAGTATTAATCTCTTCATTATCTATATAATGGTAAAATTTACCAAACACAGTTGGTTTTTGTTAGGCAGATAAACTACAAAACTTTTCATTCTATCGAATCATCCTCTACTTTTCACAATAAAAATATTTGTCATTGTGAAAAGTAGATAGAAAAAAATAGCAAATTCCGCTATACATCCTTATTCTACGACCACATCTACAATGACTACAACATCTAGTTTTCTAACTCATATTGATATTGAAGAGTTCCATACATAATTAATGTGATCGTTTCCTCTTAACAAATTCGAAGTTCTTCGAGCTATTCCAATCCGATTAATTCAAGACTTTATTATTTTGTTTGTTGCACAAAAAAACTTTGTGAACGGCCCGTGGAAACACGATTTACTAAGGAAAAAGCCTTTAATGCCGCTAAAATCCTTTTTTTTTCCAAATATTTTTACGAATAGTTTTTGTGACATAGACTTACGCTTTTTGGGGACTGCATTCAAAAGGGTACCACTTTTTTATCTTGTATGTGAAAGACATGTTTGTTTTGTTCAACATGGATTGTTCCTTTTAGTCATTATCTATACTTATTCCCTGGTATAATAGTTTTTAAAAAGCTTTCAAATCTATTTAAACCCTATTAAAACCATATAATTTTATTAAACATATTATTAAAACATATATATTAAAACCAAAAAAACATATACTATATTATTAAGTTACGCATATGTTATGGCATCCACATATCCATATACACCCAATCACTAGTGATAAAATCAATAGAAGAAGGAAGGAAATTTTTTTTGAAAAGAGTTTTTTCTATTAATTGTTAAAGCGCATAGGTGCTATGTTTGTCATTCAATTACATTCAAACTAGTAGTTAATCGGTAAACTGATATTTCATTACCCAATCAAGACCCTCATCTCTTTATTCAGTTTCTATACGAAATTAAGTAGATCTCCTATTACATAAGGTTTCCTTATTGGATTGGAATCCAATCAAACATAAGTTTTCCTGAGGTATTGGATCCAATCAAACCTAAGTTTCCTTATTGTATGGAATCCATCAATCGTTTCAGAAGGAGTTTCCAGAGGGAGTTAGGGAATTACTATAAAAAAATGAACAAATAGGATAACTAGGTCCTTTTTCTTTAAATTACATATGGATCTAGTAGCTATATTAAGAATCAAGTACTCCTTTTGATATAACTCTTTTTTTATTATTATACTATTTTTCTTATTATACTATATAATAGGCTATAAAATTACCAGAATAGATATTCCTAAACTAAGACTAGACTCGAATCGTAGAATGAATTCATATTTCATTTTGGTTTTCTTATGGAACATACATATCAAAGCATTGATACTACCTTTTCTTCCACTTCCATTACGGTGGCAATAGGAGTTGGACTTCTACTGATTCCCGACAGCAACAAAAAATAGTCGTCGTATATGGGCTTTTACTCGTGTTTTACTGTTAAGTATATTATGGGTTTTTCAGCAATTATCTATTCACAAATACATGGAATTTCCATCCTCAATCTCTTATGGTCTGGACATCAAATAATTTTTTTCCTTAGAGTTCGGATATTTATCGACCCACTTAGTTCTATTATGTCAAAACTAATTACTACTGTTTTGTAATCTTCGTTCTTAATTTAGTGACAATTATATGGGGGTCCTCCCTATCAAGGTATCTGAGATTTTTTTGCCTATTATGAGTTTTTTCACTGCTTCCATGTTGGGATTCAGTTACCAGTTCCATTTTGATACAAATTTCGATTTTGTGGGAACTGGTGGGGATGTGTTCCGATTTATTAATAAGGATTTTGGTTCACACGAACCGACTGCAGCACGTGCCTTGTCAAAGCTTTTGTAACGAATCTGTATGGGATTTTGTTTATTATTAGGAAATTTTAGGTTTGGTATGTATAACAGGTATTTAAATTTCGGATTTGTTCAAAGAACTACTAACTTGATCCATAATAATTGGTCAGTTCTTTATTTGCACTTTTTGTCCTCTTTATTATTCTTGGGCAGTTGCTAAATCCGCACAATTCCCCGTCACGTATGTTTAACCCGATGCCATGGAAGGACCCACTCCCATCTCGGCTCTTAGAACACGCTGCTAACTATTAGCACAGAAGTTTTCGTGTAGCTCGACTTCTTCCTATTTTCAATAGCTATACCTTACGTAAATGATTTCATATCTTTAATATTTGTAATACAGTCCTACTAGGAGCTAATTGGCTCTTGCTCAAAGAGATATAACAATAAGTTTAGCCTATTCTAACAATGTCTCAATTGGTTATATTATGTTAGCTCTAGGTCATAGGTTCTTATCGAGCTGCTTTATTCCATTTGGCACTCATGGCCTATTCTAAAGCTTTATTGTTTTTTGATCCGATCTATTTTCATTCAATGGACCTATTGTCGGATATTCGCCAGAAAAAAGTCAGAATAGCTCCTGATGGGTGGTTTAAGAAGATATGGTTCCCATTACAAGAACTACTTTGTTATTAGGTACACTTTCTAATTTGCGGTATTCACTCTTGCTTGTTTTGGTCCAAGATGAATCTAATGATAGTTGTTGTATTCACCATTTTCGCAATAATAGCTTTGTTTCACAGCAGGATTGACTGCATTTTATAGTTTTCGGTGTATGTACTTTACCTTTGATGGCCATTTGCGCGTTCATTTTCAGATTACAGTACACATACAAATAAGTTCTTCCTATTCAATTCCTCTATGTGGAAAAAAAAAAAGGAGGTACCCCAAGCAGTCAATATAAAGAAATTTACCTTTAGCAACAATGATATAATTGTCTTCCTTTTTTTCAAAGGATATGTATAAATTGATAATAATCTACAAATGCATACGATACTTAATCTTCTTTTTAGAAAAAAAGTACCTTACATTACCCCCTCGCGAAGTGGCAATACTATGCTATTTCCTCTGCTTATATTGTTATTATTTACTGTTTTTGTTGGTCCATAAATAGTAATTCATTGTGATCAAGAGTATAATTTTGATATATACCAAAGGGTTTTTAACTCACCTCACAAACCTTTTTCCCTCCAATTCGAGTATTCGGTGGACATGGTATGAATTTTTTACAATGCATTTGGGGGGGGGGGGTGGGTGCATAAGTAGCTATTTCCGGACTATTCCTAGCTATAGCTTATATGGGTCTGCTTATTCATTTTTACGGAATTTGAACTTTAATATCAATGCATTTGTAAAGTTGCCTAAAACGAATTATCTTGGACCAAATCAAAAATGGGATATACAATTGGTCCAGATCATCGTGTTACATAGACAATTTTTTTATACTATGGTTTTTACCATGGTATAAGGTAATAACCGAACAACTCAGTTTTTTTGATAGATTAATTGATTGCTTCCAATGGGTTGGCATTGCAAGTTTTTTTTTATATGGGAAGTCCTCAATCTATGGAGGTGGAACGATCTCTTCTATCTATTCGTTTATTTATTTTATGCATCAATATCGTTATTCATTTTTTTATTTTTTTTATAATTTTTTTTTTTTTATGTAGAAATATCTCTTTGTTTTTATACCTTACATTTATCTCTTATTACTATCCTTTGTGCCTTTGGTGTTCCTACCGTCCCTGATTTTTGATTGATCTAGGCATGGTAATAAATACAAGACTAAATGAAAACTCCATACAGTTGATCTTTTACCACCCCTTCAAGATAGATACTACTGAAATAATCTTAATCTTGGGGTAAACAGTTCCTGCTTATGTTACTTCAACTTTATTCTTTGTACATATGAAAATGAGATTTATCTTTCTTACTGCACACTTCTAAGTTTTTTGTTTCACTCAATAACGTATCTGGTTTAACGCATTGACCCGAATGATAATAAAAAATAAAAGACCTATTCAAGACATTACTATCAACTTCTTTCCTTTACTTCTAGGAAAGAAGTTAAAGTTCATTTCAACATCACACGTAGAGATATTGATCACACACATAGAGTTATTGATTTCATAACTAATAGTTGAGCAGCACTCGTAGACCACCTGAAAGGAATATTTTATATTTCGATCCGTATTCCGGCATAAGAGCCTCATGATCAATACTTGAAATGGCGAACCCATAAAAAAACACCTATACTTCAGATCGGCTAAAATAGGCGATACCCAAAAGGAATTACTAAATAACTTAGTAGAATTGAATTACTCACTATATACTGTCCATACTAAACAACGCACTCTCCTCTATATGGTAGAATGTCTTCGTTAAAAAGTCCGTTTAGTTCCATCTGCTAGGCTTGAAGAATTCCCAAGGGCCGGCTATGCAGGCCCAAGACGGTGTTGTATCGCTGCAGATATTTCTCTTTCTAATACCACACATTTAGTAACCACCTAATTTTAATTCCCAATATAAGGTCAAAATGGTACAAAGATCCATAAATGATTCCATATACTTCTTTTAAGGATTCCGCATAGAAAAAGAATTGATAGTTTGTACTTCTGTCGTATCATTCTCGTTCAACGATCAACCTCTCCCATATGATACTATATACCTAGTACGCATGATATCGCCAAGTTCATCTTTACTAGCTGAGAAGAATTTGCAATTTAGGAAGCCGGTGGCTACTTTTCCTCTCCAAGGGAAAACCCATTCTCCCTATCAAATAAATTCCTAATTCCCCTTTTGGGGCGTCTACTTCTCCACTTAAAGTTCTGGTTTTTCGACATTCAAAAAATTGGGTGAAGGTTTTTTACACTAATAAATCTATATTCAAATCATTCCACTTCGGAATTTTTTGCTCGTAAGCGTCGGACTTCTTAAAATTCTCATATGGTCCTCCATGAATTCCTTCTAGAGCCTGTTGAATTATTTTTTAATAGATTCCCCATTCACCGAGTCGTACTAAATAACGAGCTAACGAATCTCCTTCTTTTTGCCATTGGACTTCCAATCGATTCATTGTACCTCCATCTTATCAATTTTCAAGATCCATTTGTTCCAGAGCTCGTAACATCGGTCCTGATACCCCCATTGATTGCTTCCTCTACACCATAGGCCCACTCCTTCGACCGCTCCAAAAAAATGGTGATTCGCGTAATAGTTTTTGAGTATTCAACAATTCCTGTGAGAAAAATTCGCAAAATCCAACATTTATCTATCCGCCTAAGGTAGAATCGGAGCTACTCCTCCGATTCGGAATAATTATTGCTCATTCTCATCCCTGTGGCGGCTTCGCCATCAATCATATATCATTCTCTCTCTCTGAAATATAGAAAAAGGGATCTTGCGCGCCGATATCCGCCAGAAGGCCCAAATCCTAACAATGATAACTATACTGCTCAGCTCCAGCATAATTACTCTGATATACTGCCCTTTAGGTACTTGAACATTTCCAGTTGTCTGGTGGTCATTCCGTTATTGCCTCTGTGAACTAGTAGCTAGCTAAAATAATCCCAACGTGTTACATAATGCAATATTGTTATAGTGTTCGTTTTCCTGGCTATTTTTTCCATCCCTCTGGTGTAAATACCCATATGGGTTTCACAGTCTAACTCTCAACCATCGAAGTAACGATCAGTCGAAGAACACCATGCATTGATGGTTGGTGAGGACCATAATTTAACTATCAATGAAATCTTTTTTTTGTAGCCGTACAGTCCTATCTTTCTTCCTTAATTCTTATTTCATAATTCCTCAAAAAAGTTAGAGGGTCCTCAAAATCAAAATCTAATAACTACTATACTAATCAACGATTTAATTAACGATTTTTTTTGGCTCCCGAATATCCAACATGTCAATTAATTTCTTTATACCGCGCTCTATTTTCCTTTGACAAATAAGCCAGCCAGACGTTGACTGTTTCTCAGAATTTTTTGTATACTCTCTTCTTTGTGATAAAAATCTCTTTGTGCAATTCCAATGTGAAGTAGTCCTTCGTTCTTATTGTGAACTAATACTTTAAATTCACAGAACCCCTGTTTTCTTCTTTTTCTGTCTGTGAAAGTGAAATGAATGAATTTTTTGACCATAAAACTTTTTTTTAATCTTTATTTCTTTTCTTTGCTTTTCCATGCCATGGGATTTACACCGATCAGAAAAATAAATAAAATTATTAGATTGTCATTTTTTTGAATTCGAGTAAACGCAAAAATTTAGATTTATCCGTTTCTATCTACATCAAATTTTCCATTTGATTTAGATAGAAAAGAAAGGATAATATATGTAGAAAAGGGATAATATATTTCTGCATTTTACGAAAGAGAATGATTTCTTTGCACCCTAAAAAGATTTCTGTAGATTTCTTTCTAGATTCATTGATTGATACACAAGTAAATACTTCATGTACAGACCGTACACACCAATCTTACATCTTTCGGTTTTATTTACTGCCACGGCCTGGTGATATATAGGAAAGATACTATTCAATAATCTGAATCGTGGATACAACGTATCCCTTGACATACTGAAACGACTACCATTATTGGTATCACACCAATAAGCTATTTCAACCAGCTAATCGTCTAATCGGTAATTGGGCCCAAAGAACAATTTGCATTTAATTAATTTATTTTAATCCGTATTAAGACCTTTGTCCTCATTCAAATTGTTCAGAGTTTTCTATGTTGTTTCGTTGCCAAATACTGGATTTTCTATCACAATATCCCGATTAGGAGTTGAAACAAATTAGAATTCCAGTTCTCTACGACGTCTAGGAGATCGAATTTTCAGGAACAAAGAATTAGAAGGACTCTTGATCACCCAGTCACAAATATATTGGCCAGGTCGTCCAGTGGATTTTTTAAAATCTCTTATCACATATCTTTTCTTTATGTTGTTCTATTAATTGGTGTTTTACTCTTATCGACCATGAATACTTGGTTTGTATATAATGAATTTTCCATCCCTTCTTAAAGATAGACGAATTGGTTCGATAATTAATAATTCCCTTTTTATTAATTCTGTAAGAGCTTTCTCTTTCTGACTCAGCATTTACATCCAGATGTATCTCTCCTCTTTGCATCGAGGATATAGTAATTTCCTTGGATTATCAATCTAAGTAGAGACACTATATCCTAACATTATTAAAAATCTTTTGATTCAGGGGCATATCCCATCTTACGTGAAAAATAAAAAATTTTTTTCAGTAACAAATCTAGTGCTCCTTCCTTATTTTTTCTTGGATTTTTTTTTTTTTTAAACCTTTTTTTAAATTTTGATCTCGTGCAATCCTCTTCAGGATCTTCCTTTTGTTTTGTTTTTTGTGGATCGATACAAGATTTGATTACCCTCTTTTTTCTTGGTTGGAATTTTGAATCATTTAAGAATCTTGATGGTTTGATTTTGATATATTTTTTTCATTTTGATTTTGACTAATATTTTTTTCCATTTTGATTTTGACTTAATATTTTTTTGCTTTGACTAATATGTTTTTTTTTGATTTTGATTTGACTAATATTTTTTTTGATTTGACTATATTTTTTTTGATTTTGAATTTTGAACTAATATTTTTTTTGATTTGCTAATATTTTTTTGACTTTTGATTTTGACTATATTTTTTTTGATTTTGACTAATATTTTTTTTTGATTTTGATTTTCTAATATTTTTTTGATTTTGATTTTTACTAATATTTTTTTGATTTTGATTTTGACTAATATTTTTTTCATTTTGATTTTGATAATATCTTTTCATTTTGATTTGACTATATCATTTTTCATAATAATATTAGAAAGAATAATTGATTGGTATGATCCCGTTTATCTTATATGCCATCAAAGGTAACACAAATTCTGGGAAGAACCAAGTCTAGATTTGATATGGTAGAATAATTTTCATTCCTTCCCACTCCATGTCAAAAATTTTTTTTGATGATTCTTCGTCTTAGTATTTTATAAATTTCGGTACGGGGGGGGGGGGGGGGGGGGGGGGAGATACATATCGGTCCGTCCTCAATATCACTATTGTTCCAATATCACTATTGTTCAATATCACTAATTGTTCTCATATCACTTATTGTTTCTCTAAGGGCAAAAATAAGAATTCTATAATCCATCAAAATAGTTTTCTATCCAGATTTTTATGGGTATCAATCAAATATCCTTTTTTTATGGTAACGCATCCATTATCATTTTAGCAATACATAAACGATTCGGGTTTCAGTTGGTATGAGCCTTACTATCCCCCATAATTTTATATATTTCAGTATAAAGACATATCTGTAGTGTTTAGTTTAATTTTTCTTTTCGCACTCGTCCGATAAATCCACTGCATAAATTTTTCCATTCATGTTGAATTAATCTCTTTTTCTTTGTTGATAGGATAAATTTTCAATTGATTTTCTGTATTTTGAATGTACAACGTTGATTACTCTAGTTGTCGCCATTTTCGTACTATCGATACCATTTGCTCCGTAGAACATTATATTGATAATTACCCTTTAACATTTTCCATTTATTTCATTCCAGACTGATTAATTGTCTATGCTTGATTTGGAAAAAATATTCCCGGTCTAACATAATACTTTTATCTTGTCTTTTATAAAATGTAGGTTCCCCGTGATCGTGATATTGAGGACAGATCGCAGGTGAGGGTTGTTAATAATTGGTTTTGCAATTTGTAAAATACATAGCTTGGGACAAGGAAGATAAGTCGTGATAAGTTTTTAAATCATTTCAATATAGGATAGAAAAGGAGCTTTTTAATCGTCGAAATAAAGTTCATTTTATCTTGGATCTGTTTCATCATTCCCTTCTTGATTTCTTTCATCGTTGTCAATGGATTCATTGATAATTTTTTTTTTTAAAAGGTGTGCCTTCACCTTAGCAATGTACCATACATTGCAATATATCTATTTATAGGTTTTTTTTTCCATGAAGATTTCATAAAAGAAGTGATTTGCGTATAATCGGGTAGTTTTTCTTTGAAGTACTGCCAAATATGTTTTTGTAATTCGGTCTTTTATCATATTAGCTGGACCTATTTTCTTCTCTTGTCTTTTGTGATTCCTTCTATTGATTCCTTATTGTGATTGTCTTATCAGCAAGATCTTCATTTTTTTTTCTATGATAATATTTGTCAATTCATAGAATCGAATGTGATGGTCGATTCGGAAAATCTATTATTTTTTTTGAATCTTTTGCATTTCATTTGGTTCAGGTACTTTTCCCCTTCCTCAATTCAAATAAAGAAATTTGTTCACTTTTTCATTTCTTCATTATTCGTTTTGTGAACGAAAACGGTTCGTTTTAGAACTAGAACTATTCGTTTTAGAACAGAACTATTCGGGTTAGAACTCGTTTTAGAACTCGTTTTAGAACTGAACTATTTTGATGACCCATCTTGTTTTTTCTTTTGACAAACTTTTTATAGATTCTTTTTTACTTTTCTATTATTTTTTTGATTCCTTAATAGGGGTTCAAAAAAAGAAGTTGGTTTCGGGAGAACCAAAAGGAGTTGCCGTTTCCCATTCCCCAAACTGTTAAAAACTAAAAGTTTCTTTTTTTTCCTTTTTTTTCATTGGATCTCCTGATGAGAATCGTATTTTAGATCTTCGCCAAGGTTTTAAACGAAAAGGAATAAAATCTTTATCTGAATACCATCTTTAACCAATCTTGGTAATTCTTTTCGGATATGGAACACCATTATAGTGCATTTAACATTATTTCTCCTCATTCCTTCCTTCAAATCCGCATACACTCGTGAATTGGAATAATAACATACGTCCCATATTTTTACTATTATCAATGAGGCATACAATGTTTTTTCTAAAAACAGATTGGGTTATCACATCAAACCTCTTAGTGCTTAGCCAATTAATCTATCCCAAATTTCTGATATTGTTATCCGTTCATCTTCCTCTTTTTTTTTTTTTCCTCCTCTGCCGGCTTTTTTTTTTTCCGTGTTTGTCTCTTCCTCTCCTCCTCAAAGTCGGAAGTTCGGAGTCTGGGTGTTCCCCCCACGGAATTCCTAAAAAGAAGATTAATTAGTCGATATCTATTCTTCAAAAAAGAAAAAAAAAAAAGAATCTATCAAAAAGAAAAAAAAAGACTTTTGTCTATTCATCCAAAAAAAGCGGGGAATGACATTTGTTGAAATAGTTCCCCCAAATAACTGTTTTTACGTCTTTGACACGCCGGGATCCTTGGATTATACCCCGATTAAAATCTGGTTTTTTCGAATAACGTATCAAAGCCACCTCTTCTGCTCTGCTTGATCATGATAATCCGTTCGTACCGTATCCGATTGTTATCAGTATGATCACCACCCGTTTTCGCGTTCTTGAACTTTCATAATCTTCCTGCTGTCTTCCTCCATTTTTCTGAGCCGATCCCCCCTTCTACTTCATCGGTCAATTTGTATGACCGTCGAGGAACTTTTACTGATTTCTTCTATTCCACTGGATTTTTTTCAGTTTTTGTTTGAATCCATTTGGATTGGTTTTATTATTCGAATACAAATCTCAAGGATTTGCTTTACGTTCTGAATTAATTCTTCTTCTTCTTCAATAAAATAAGAGATTCATCGATTGCGTTAAGAATTACCATATAATTAAATGATGATGTCTCACAAGCGGATTCTTTTCATTTTCCAATTCTCGAGAATTTTTAAGAAATAGGAAGAGCCCGTGACTTAATTTTCCAAACTTTTCTAGGAATCTACATCTTCTTCTTCTGTAGAAGTAATTCAATCTTTGTAGAAGTAATTAAATCAGTTGTGAAGAATAATCATGCATGATTGTAGTGTGAATAGAATTTTTTTATTGTTCCAACGCTAACGGCCGTTCAAAAAAGGAGCATACGCTTTTTGCAATATTCTTGCTCATATCTTCTCACGTGCATATCTGGTCCTTTTTTCAAGTAATCTAGAGCAAGAGATATCCTTTTCCTTTTCTTCTTCTTTCTTTCCTCTTCTTTCTCTTCTTCTTCTTCTAGAGTTTTTATTCGACTTATCAATTCCTTGCTCAATTTGGGTATTTTTTTGCTCATTGGTAAAACCATAATCAATAGGTCTTCAGGGGAAAATGTTCTGTCATGTACAAATACATTTTGCGTGCTATCATTTCCGAAAAATTGTATAAACTAGGCGGATATGTAAAAGATATTATGTGTTTTCCATCCCTTTAACACGTATAAAAAAAAAATATTTTGCACATATTCATTTTGTACACTATTTTCAAATCTCTTCTTTTTATATATCGCGAATGGACGATTTCCACCGCTTTTATAATCGAAAAGAAAAGTTACAAAGGTTTGTCAAAGTCAAAGCAAAAAAAGTCTTTTGCATTTTTTCTCTTCTTC
This sequence comes from Musa balbisiana, assembly GCA_004837865.1. Classification (NCBI taxonomy): domain Eukaryota; kingdom Viridiplantae; phylum Streptophyta; class Magnoliopsida; order Zingiberales; family Musaceae; genus Musa; species Musa balbisiana. The sequence continues at coordinate 19,223 of PYDT01000357.1, forward strand.
ACTCTTCCCATTTCCCAATTATCTTGATAGGTATCAAGATCACAAATCTTCGGACCCTGGGCTATCTTTATCGCTGTGGCTTTAAAGTGAAAGTGGAATTCCTGCTTTGTTTTTTCCTTTCCCTGCACGCCTCGGATCTCTTCCGTTGTTCATCTATTATTGTCCGCTCCCTCCGTTTCCTTTTCGTCTGAATAAGGGAAGGGTCTTTTCGGTGGATCCCTCTTGTTCCTGTTTATCTCCTTCCTTTCGGAAGTTGTTTCTACATCGCTTTCTTCCTCACTTTCTACATCGCTTTCTTCCTCACTTTCTACATCTCTTGCTTCTCACTTTCTCCCCTTTCTTCCTTTCTGACTTTTCTGACTTTTCTGACTTTTCTGACTTTTCTGAGGTTTCTTTCAGTTTCTTATGACATTAGCACGGCCTTCTGCTAAATAGTAACACAGGTGATAACTAGATCATCTAATTCGAGGCCATATAAAAAATTCTTCAATTTCGACACAAGTACCTATTAGAGTTAAGCAGGTACCTATTAGATTTAGATCGAATAGCTGATTTTGCCGTAGCCAGAATAATCCCAATCCAACCCTTTCATGAAGAAAATGTAACCAATTAACCAACCAATAAAACTACTTGTTACAAATAACATCTTGTTGTTGCATCGAAACATATAAATGTTGACTAATCTGGCTAACGTTGAACTTGGTAAAATGAAATGGTTGAATAATTGAAAAATGAGATTATTCAGAAATACACATTGAATGCTGAGATTACGCATTGAATTTCTGGTAGTAGACCCATAATCAAAAAAGTTTTTGTGATTGTTCCAGAAGAAATGAAACAAAAGATAGGGTAGAACTAGGACAGTTATTGTATGAGGTCTACCCAATGCTAGATGCAGAGGCGCATAATAGATCGATATGACATCATGACTGTCCCGTAATAAAACCAGTTGTTGCTGATACCTCCTTCTCGGTTCCTTCTTCCATAACCCGAGCTCGAAGAAGGAAGAGATAAGAGGGCCCTATGGAGAATGTGTCAGAAATCCATAATATAGTCCGACCAAAACGACCGAATTTATTATCTTCATGCATAAGTAGTAAATTACCCGTAGAAAAGATTTAAAAATCATCACAAACCCCCTTTTTCTTTTCTATTACAATTTCTTGATTATTATATGATGATTTCTTAACTTTCCATATATAGAAACGGATAGACTATAAATGACATCTCTTATGTCAATGACACCAAAGGGATATTAAATGAATGGAATTGGGATATAGATGGAATATAATGAAATAGAGCCACTTTGAGTTCCCTATGAATGAGGCATGGAACGGAGCACACGCAGAAGTTCCGGGATTACGAAGGAAGCTTCGGACTCATATTGTTCATGGTTGAGAACGGGGTTGAACTCTATGAGGTCGAATCTCCCGTTGTTCCTCAGTAGCTCATGGTAGAGCGGCTGCTGTTAACTGACTGGTCGTAGGTTCGAATCCTACTTGGGAGATTTGATTCATTCTTAATTAAAGAATGAAGAATGGAATTAAAGGGCTCGCTTTGACCGTTAGGAGTAGGTAACCCGTTCGCTGTCTTTGTTTCTATTGCATTCTATCTCATCGTATCACATTCTGTTCTACGATATTTGAGAATCGCCGTCAATACCTCGGCGTAGATCCGGGATAATCCCTTTTAATAGCCAATTCAGAATTCTCAGAATGTACTAGCAGTGCATCAAAGATGCAGTCATCGATTTTCCCCGATAGGCCACAAATTACCGCGAGCAACATATTAATGACGAGGAACGCATTTTTGCTATGCTACTAACTTGTACTTGCTCTGCTATTCTGCCCAAGCCTGGCTGAGGAAGAGTTTACGGGGAGTAAAACACAAAAAAAAAAAAAAAAAAAAAAAAAAAAAAAAAAAATTCTTATTCCGGTCTTGGTTACTATTATGTATGATTCGAATCTTTCCTATAATAAAAAGAACAAGTAAGGCCTTCCATTTCGACAAAAGAAGGTTGTGGGCTGATGAGGGATTCGAACCCCGACACCGTGGTTCGTAGCCACTTGCTCAGATCCCTGAGCTACAGCCCCACCCCTCTCCACGGATCTGTTCCCGGGAGTAGCCCTCAAAAAGGAACCTTTCCTCTCCTCAGCCATTTCATTTCGGGTTAAGAAGAGTAAAGCGCGTTTCTCTCTATCTAAATAAATAGACACCGTGCGTCCGAGGGTGTGAGTGATAGAGAAGAGATGTCATAATTGGGTTTTGAATAGACTAACCTTTGCAATTTTTTATTTTTTATCTCTTTCGATTTCCCTATGGAAAAAGTAAAAATAAGGGGTGTTAGCTTTTTTATCATTCTGGCGTCGAGCTATTTTCCGCGGACTCCCCTACATATCGTCACCGCAGTAGAGTTTTAACACCAAGTTGATGGATTGGTGTGGTCCTCTACGCCTAGACCCATAATCGAACCAAACCATGACGAAGAAAGCATGAGAGAAACATATTGGCTATGATTGTGAGCCCCAATTCTTGACTGGAAGGGACACCAAAGACCTCTGCCTTCATCCCTTTGATAGATAGAGAGGGAGGCAAGAGCTTTGGTTTTTCATGTTGTCACACAGTTGAACAATAAAATCGCTGGCAGTGGCCTGATCGAATTGATAAGTTCGGTAGAACAAGGTTCAACTCTCTCGGTCTGTTAGATGCCTCAGCTTCCCCGCAAGACCTCACTGCACTTCCACTTGACACCTAGGTAATGATAACGGCTCGTCTCGCCGTGACCTTATCTGGCTCTCAAATACTTCTGTCGCTCCATCCCGTCAGGGACAGCGAACCCGTCGCTGGCTCCTGTGCTACGTGGCTCTGGGAAGTCGATAAAGAGCACTCATCCTTGGGGTGGGCTTGCTACTTAGATGCTTTCGACAGTTATCCGCTCCGACTTGGCTACCCAGCGTTTACCGTTGCAGATAACTGTACACCAAGGTGCGTCCTTCCCGTCTCTCGTACTAGGGAAAGTCCTCTCATGTTAAACTCCCGCCCGTATATGACCGAACTGTCTACGACGTTGAACCCATCTCACGTACCGCTTTTAATGGGCGAAGCCCAACCCTTGGAAACATACTACCCCCATGTGGCGAAGATCGACATCGAGGTGCACCTTCCGTCGATGTGAACTCTTGGGAAGATCAGCCCTTTATCCCTAGAGTATACTTTATCCGTTGAGCGACGCCCTTCCACTCGGCACCGCGATCACTAAGGCCGCTTCGTCCCTGCTCGACGGTGGGTCTGCAGTCAGCTCCCTATCTGCCTTTGCACTCGGGGCCATCTCCGTCCGGCCCGAGGAACCTTTGCACGCCTCGTTACCTTTGGGATTCCTACGCCCATAAGACGTCTATCCCTGAACTGTCCCTTGGCCCGTAAGTCCTGACACATGTTTAGCATTCTAGCCTTCCAGATGGTATCTCACTATGCTCGGGCCCCCCCGAAGGAAGCCTCTTGCGCCTTCCCCTAAGTGCGCAGGAAAGGGCCCAAAGCCAACCCAGGGGACCATTAAAGCTTCATAGGGTCCTTTCTGTCTCAGTGCGGGTAGTCCGCATCTTCACAAGACTGTCTAGTTTCACCGATCCTCTCTCTCGAGACAGTGCCCAATCTGTACGCCTTTCGTGCGGGTCGGAACTACCCACAATGATTTCGCTACCTTAGGACCGTTATAGTTACGCCGCAAGTTTTCACCGGGCTTCGTTCAGCCGGCTCCCCTGGCATCAGTCCCAAACTTCCTTGACCTTCCGGCACTGGGCTTCGCACCCATACATGTTCTTCACTTTGCGGAGACCTTGTTTTTGGTAACATTCCGCCCGGGCCCCTGGGTCACTTCGACCCCCTTTGGAGGAGGCACCCCTTCTCCCGAAGTTACGGGCTATTTTGCCGAGTTCCATTAGAGAAGATTGTCTCGCGCCCCTAGTATTCGATCTACCTACCCACCTTGTCGGTTTCGGTACATGGTACCGCTTTTGTTGAGTCGTTCGGGCTGTTCTGGTAGTAAGGGCTGGTTTACTTCCGCGCCGTAGCGCTGGTATCGGAACATTGGCCGAGGCATTTCCTCTACCACCTTCTGACCCTTAAAAAGCAGGTCACCTTTGCGTCCTTGACCGATAAGCCATCCCTGCGGCTAACCTAGCCTCCTCCGTCCCTCGGACAACAAGGGGTATACAAATATTCACCTTTTGTCCATCGACTACGCCTTTCGCCTTGATCTTAGGCCCTGCCGCACCCTCCGTGACGCACCTGGCGGAGGAACCTTAGGTTTTTCGGGGGGGGGCATTGGATTCTCACCAATGTTTGCGTTACGCAGCCGACATTCTCACTTCCGCTCGTCCACACCTCTTGCGCGGGTGCTTCGCTCTAAGGCGGAACGCTCCCCACCGATCATTTTTACATCCACAGCTTCGGCAGATCGCTTAGCCCCGTTCATCTTCGCGCAAGAGCGCTCGATCAGTGAGCTATTAAGCACTCTTTCGGGTTGCTGCTTCTAGCCCACCTCCTGGCTGTCTCTGCACCCTATCCTCCTTTTATCACTGGGGATCGTCATTAGGCCTTAGCTGTTATCCGTGCTTTTCCCTCTCGACATGAAGCTATCCCCCATCGGTCCACTGCGCGACCTTGATCCCTCTTATTTTTGGTCTATCTATATCAAGTTTTGCCCGATTTGGTACCGCTGCTGCGGGCCCGCACCGAAACAGTGCGTTTACCCCTAGATTCCCGTCAACTGCTGCGCCCAAACGCTTTCGGGAGCACCACTAGCTCTGGGTTCGATGGCATTTCACCCCTACCCAACTCATCCGCTGATTCTTCAAATCATTCGGTTCGGACCTCCACTAGGTTTTCACCCAAGCTCATCCTGGTCCTGGATAATCACCCAGGTGTTCGGGTCATAGCGTGACATCGCGCTATGAACTCGCTTTCGCTACGGCTCCGGTGGGTTGAGTTCCCTTACCAAGCCACTGCCTCTGAGTCGCCGGCTCATCTCGACAGGCACGCGGTCAGAATCAACGATCTCCTCCCACTGCTTGGGAGGCTCCCGGTTTCATGTTCTATTTCACTCCCGATGGGTTCTTTTCACCTTTCCCCACGGTACCACTTCGCTATCGGTCACCCCGGATATTACCTTGCAAGTGTCCTTGCGGATTCACACGGATTCCCCCACGTCCCCATGCTACTCGGTCAGAGCGTAAGCTAGTGATGCTTCTTGCTACTGGACCTTTTCGTCATCTTAGGTGCATCATTCATTCCACCGCTTCGCCTAGCTCACGACGCCTGGGATTGCTCTCCACAACCCGTTTTCCACGGTTAGGCGGCCCACCTTCGTCGCGCAGTGCCGCTGCACGACGTGGGAGACCTGGAATTTTGGCCTGTAGCTTAATTACCTCAATGGTGCTACAACATCGAGAGTGATACTATAGGAGCGCCACCAGGTGATAAGGGTCGGCTTGACCGGGGGACAATAAGGAGGGATGGTCAGCCAGGCTAAGTTCAAGATGTAGGAGGCAGGAATAAACAGTGGGGATGAATAGTATTAGATATTTATAATTATTAACCTATTCGGGAAAGCTCCGATCTATTCTTAGTTGTGCAACATCCCCTGAAGCATTTCGCGTCCGCTTGCTACGCCCTCTCGCTCTGTGTGCCTATATCCACCGTAAGCCTTTCCTCGTTGAACCTCCCATTACGTTAAGGCTATGCCATCCTAAGGTGCTGCTAAAATAGAAGGATCTTATCAACGTCCTGATGATAAATCATACTCGAACTCCGAATTGGTGCTATCATATATCAGCGACGTCCCGCTGGAGTATAAGGCGGACTCGACCCGCTGGACATCCGCCACAGGTTAAACCACCGCTCTCAGGCCTCCCCGACTACTTCTACATAGAGGCCAACGATAGACAATAACCTCCCCCCCCCACAGCTTCAACTTTCATCGTACTGTGCGCTCCAAATGAGCACCTCTGTCTCAAAATCGCAAAAGTGCTGAGTTTGGAATCCCATTCTAAGGATTCTTGTGTTCCGGAGAATCCGCTACAGGAAACCAGGAAACGGCGAAGCTCTCCCCCTTGTTTTCCGCCGACTCTATGTGTCTTAAGATGCTGGTTTTAAGAACGAGTGATTGCCTCTCCGACCCTTACGCCCAACCGAGAGCGGACAGCTAAGTGCTGGCCACTTTATTGTTACGGGCCGGGGTCGATGTTCGTCGTGGGGTCCGTGACCCTGGATGCCGAAGGCGTCCTTGGGTGAGTCTCGTAGCCGACGGGTGATACAGTGGGGTCGGTCACATGCATTTTCCTTCCTGTTTGCCACATATCGCTCAAGGGTAGGGAGATAGTGATCAGCTAATTCGCAAGGGCCAACTTGCTCCTCTCCCCAGGGATCCCAGATGAGGAACCCTGGAGAGCCGCCGACTCCCGATCGTCCATGTACGATCCCTACTAGATCTGACCACTGCCCATCCTACCTCCTCTACGTTCTTGACAGCCCATCCTGTTGTCTCAGTAGAGGTCTTTCAGGGCATGTTTCGTGGGCCTCTGTCTCCTCGCTTACTTAGAAAAGTGGTTAGCGCACGGGTTCAGGTACAAGATACTATCCGACCGGGCCTGGACAATTATACTCCAACCCGTAATCGCAACGGGACCCAATTGCAAGGTACGGAGCGCGAACCAATCGCTGAGGGCGGCTGGTGGGATCCATCTACTCGTCTCCCCTATGAGTATCCGGGAGAAGAGTCGATTGCTTCTGCACGACACTCAGTTTGTCACTACGGGGCTGCAGTAACGTGGCGTGGCGATCCGGGGAGTCGTGAACCATAGACCGGGATCGCAGGCATCGTAAAGGAGGGATAGCAACGGGCATCGCACCACACTAGCCAACGTCGTAGTGAAGAGATGTAATCAGTAGATTCTTATTCGGGCGCTTCTCCTTCCCTAAGCGCAGCATACAACGCTCCGTGTACGCGCTCTTCAAGTGTGCTGTTCCCCCTTCTCCCTTACCATGACAATCCTTGTGAAATCTCCGATTGACGAAAAACGAAGGCGTTAAGAGGGCGACCAGAAGAGGCGATCGCTCGTTATGGGGGGTAAGAGAGAGGTGCCAATGGAAAAATCGGTGGAGTAGGGGGACAGATCTATGGGGCGGGAAAAATCCACCTCTGCTTTGTTGGTGGCCAAAGGAGAAATGCTTATGAGAGTGGTTGGAGCCCCGAATGTCGCAAGTAATCGTGGACAGTCACACGAGGACGGGCGGGTAGATTGTGGCGGGTGAATTACTTGACCTTGAATGGAAGCATGGGAGGGAGGGACCGGCGCCTGTCAACACAACTGCCATGAGGCAGACTCACTACAAATATAACCTTTCATGCACTAAGGCCATAGATATAGACTCCTGCTCCCATTTCGCGTCAGAGATAGATAAATAGACCATCCCAGTTGCAGTCTGCGGGGGCTCTCGTATTGGCGGCTGAGGGGGTCGAAACCAAGAGTGAGTTAATTTCTACCAAGCATTCTTCTTATGGCTAGATCCCTCTCCTGGTCCCTTGCGAAGGAAAAAAATTTCACGTCTCCTTTTCGGAAAAAGAGGAGGAGGGAAATCCATTGATGCTGCTGGGGGGTCATCACAGACCGTACAGGAAAGCAGTGAAAAAAGCTCGAATGTACGATCCCTCCGTCCCGCCAGATGAAATGGGCATCCTCGTATTCTTGGTCGTGAAGATGCGTTGTTAGGTGCTCCATTTTCCGGGGTGGGGGGGTGGTTAGGTCCCATTGTTTCCCATTGAGGCCGGGGGGGAACCGAAACCTGTGCCTCGATAGATAGCTGGCCATACACTGTGGCAAGATTAGTGGATTCTCGAGAAGAGAGGATCCGTGGTGGTCCCCCCCGGCCCGCCCTGATCCCACGAGTGATAGAAAGTTAGATCTATCATTTATCTCACCTGAATCCCCCTCTATCCTCCTGAGGATAAGTTTGGTTTTCAAACTCCGGATTCGAACAGGAGGATACGCCTGCTAATGTGCTGGAGGATGATCCACATCTCCGGTCGGCGCTGATGAGCACATTGAACTATCCATGTGGCTGGGGAGCCCTCACCGCCCAGGCACAACGACGCAATTTCATAGGCGCGCGCTACCACTGAGCTAATACCCTCGTGTGGGCCTCCCATTGGAGGCCTGCTATGCCAAAAGGAGAAAAACCCATCCCTCGTCTTTCCTTTTTATTTTTTTACGTGTCCCCATGTCGCCACACGGGAAGACATGGGGACGTAAAAAAAGGATCTACAACTAACTTGGGCCAGACCTAGGCTAATAAGCTCAGAGCTTGGTCTTACTCCCGTCGAGAAACGAAGAAGGACTTTCCATATCCAAGCTTAGCTAGACTTAGCCTCGCTTCTATTTGTGGGTGTTGAGCGTGTCAACCAAAATACCCACAAGCATAAGCTTAGCTCTTCCCTGAAAGGAGGTGATCCAGCCGCACCTTCCAGTACGGCTACCTGTTACGACCTTCACTCCCGTCACTACCCCGCCTTCGTCATCCCCCTCTTTGCGTTAAGAACGACTTCGGGCTGCCAGCTCCCCTCTTGTACGGGCGTGTGTACAAGGCCCGGGAACGCATTCACCGCCGTATGTCTGACGCGCGTTACTAGCGCTCCGGCTTCATGCAGGCGAGTTTGCAGCCTGCAATCCGAAACTGAGACGGTTTTATGGGTTAGCTCACCGCGCGGGATCGCGACACCTTTGTCCTGCCATTGTACACGTGTGTCGGCCCAGCATAAGGGGCATGTGACTTGAGTCATCCCCACCTTCCTTACCGCTTCTCACCGGCAGTCCCTTTTCAGGGTTTCCAAACTCAATGGTGGCCACTAACCCGAGGTTTGCGCTCGTTGCGGGCTTAACCCAACACCTTACGGGCACGCTCTACGCGCCATGCCCACCTTGTGTCCGCGTTCCCGAGGCACCCCTCTCTTTCAAAGATTTCACGGCTGTCAAGCCCCCTGTAAGTTTCTTCGCTTTGTCTCGAATTAAACCACTGCTCCCACCGCTTGTGCGGGCCCCCGTCAATCCTTTGTTCATTCTTGCTACGTACTCCCAGGCGGGATACTTACCGCGTTAGCTACACACTGCACGGTCGATACGCCAGTCGCCTAGTATCCTCGTTTACGGCTATAACTACTGGGTCTAATCGCCTTTGCTCCTACTAGCACTCATGCAGGGTGGAAATACTCTCAGATAGTCAGTGTCGGCCCAGCAGAGTGCTTTCGCCGTTGGTGTTTTTCGATGCCTACGCATTTCACCGCCCACCGGAATTCCGTCGCTGTCGCCGCTGTCGGCTGCGGGCCGGGCGCGGCCGTGCTGTGGTGCAGTATTTTCCACGCCTGTCCGGGTGACCCTGGGATTTGACGGCGGAGCTTGAACAGCCCCTACATACGTTTACCCATCATTCCGGATAACGCTTGCATCCTCTGTCTATCCGCGGCTGCTGGCACGAGTTAGCCGTGCTTTATTCCCTCAGATACCGTCATTGTTTCTTCTCCCGAGAAAAGAAGTTCACGCCCGTGGGCCTTCTACGCTCACGCGGCATTGCTCCGTCAGCTTCGCCATTGCGGAAAATCCCCACTGCTGCTCCCGTAAGGAGCTGGGCCGTGTCTCATTCCCATTGTCTGATCATCTCTCTCGGACCAGCTACTGATATCGCCTTGGTAAGGCTATTATCCATCACCAACTGCTAATCATACGCAAGCCCCTTCCTCGGCGGATTCCCCTTTTGGGCTCCTCAGCCTACGGGGTAGTACACCCCGTTTCCAGTTGTGTGTTTCCCCTCCCATGGCAGGTTCTTACGCGTTACTCACCCGTCCGCCACTGAAACACCACGTCCCGTCCGCTTGCATGTGTAAGCATGCCGCCCAGCGGTCATCACTGAGGCCGGATCGAACTCTCCATGAGATTCCTATTGCATTACTTATAGCTTCCTTGTTCGTAGAACAAAGCTGATTCGGAATTCTCTTTCTTCCAAGGCATAACTTGTATCCATGCGCTTCATATTAGCACTTGATTCGCTCCCAGCATTATATCCCCCTACCCTATCACGTCATCCCACAAGCCTCTTATCCATTCTCGTTCGATCACGGGCGGGAGCAAGTCAAATAAAAACTTAATTTGTTTAGGGAGAATCAGGCTCGAACTGATGATTCACCACGTCAGGTGACATCTACCGCTGAGTTTATCCCTTCCCGGTCCCATCGAGAAATAGAACTAACTAATCCTAAGTTCAAAGGTCGATAAACTCAACGCCAGCTATTCCTGCCCACTTGGAGCCTGGTGCCTTCTTTTCGGGCACTATTGATGGATATAAAATAATGTGTATGGATAGTAAATAATGGAAATTGGATTCAATTGTCAACTGCTCCTATCGGGAATAGATTTGACTACGGATCGAGCATAGCACATGTTTCATAAATCCGTACGATTTTCCGATCTAAATCGAGCAAGAGCGGTTTTACATGAAGAAATTTGTGGAATGACCTGTATCGACATTATAATGAAGGCTCGTTGTTTCAAAGTATATGTAGAAATTTATAATATCTTAAAAAAAGCATACGATTACTTAATACTTCTTTCAAAAAAAGTAACTTACATACCGCGGGAGTCAGCATGTTTCTTTCGATACTGGTAGAGACGAACCCTACTCGGTATTGTAACAAAAGGGGAATCAGAACCAAGTCAAGATGGTATGATCACCCTTCTTCTTGCCCAAAGATCTTACCATTTCCGAAGGAACTGAGCTACATTTCGTTTTCATTTCCATTCAGCGTTCCTATGTGTTTCCACACCCTTTTTTTGCGACCTCGAAAACTACCATGGCAAATTCCTTTTCTTAGGAATACATACAAAAATGAATGAATGGTAACCCCCCCATTCACTACTTCATGTCATTTTATTATTTCATAGTTATAGAAATATTAATTTCATAGTTATTAGAAATAATTAATTTCATAGTAATAGAAATCATGTCTCGGAGACAGAATTTTTAACTTACTATCCTCTTGCCCAGCCGGCACAGAATTTCTCGTGGACAGACTGCTTCATTCGTGATCGGACATGAGGGTCCAACCCATTGCATTGCCATAATCCATGTTGTATATTTGAAGCCGTTGCCTCCTTGCTTCTCCTCACGGTACATCCCTCTTCCCGCGAGCCCCCTTCTCCTCGGTCCCCATAGACAAAATTTATACTGGTGCCAACAGTTCTCACGAAGAAAGGACCTCACCGAACCGGATCACTAACTAATACTAATATAATTCCGAACCGGGAATCACTAACTATCTAATATATATATAATAGAAAAAAACTGTCTTCTGTATACTTTCCCCGGGTTCCTTGCTACGCTGGCCTTACCAATCGATCGGATCATATGTAATCCCTTCAACACACATAGTCAGCGGCAGGATCTCGGACACTCACTAAGCACGAAAGCCAATCTTTCAGAAATGAATTCCTATTTTAAGATGCATAACCGCATGGAAAGCTCACACAACCCGTCAATTTTGGATCCAATTCGGATTTCCTTGGGATGTATCGGGCAGGATTTGAATGTACTAATATCGATTCCATACAGAAAAAAGGGTCTCTATTTGATTCAACCCTGGGGTAGGGATAGAGGAAGAGGAAAAAGAGATTCACATAGTACTTTTTTGTTTTTGATCGAAAAATAAATCTGGATTTATTTCGTACCCTTCGCTCGATGAGAAATGGGTCCAATTCTACAGGATCAACAAACCATGGAACTTAAGAGATGGAATGATAAAAGAGCGGGCAAAGAAATCGAAATGGCTAAGAATAAAGTCAAACAAATAAGTATATATTCAAATAAGTAGAATAAGAAACCATATTCCAATGAACAAATTCAAACTCGAAGGATCTTTCTGATTCTCGAAAACTAAGGGGCAAGGGTATGATCGAGAAAGATTTCTTGTCTTATTATAGAGCGTGATTTGATCCGCATATGTTTTGGTAAAAAGAATAATCTCCCCTTTATCAAAATGAAAGTTTTCAATTGTAACATGAAAACGTGACTGACATTGGTCTTAGTTACTCTTCGACGGGAAAGGGAATAAGGATGAATTCCGAACGTAAGAAAAGGATCCAATTACTTGCGAAAGATTGAACGAGGAGCCGTATGAGGGAAAATCTCCATGTACGGGTTCGGTCAGATGACAGTAAGGTGACTTATCTGTCCACTTTTTCACTACACCCCCAAAAAACCAAACTCTGCCTTACGTAGAAGTTGCAGAGTACGATTAACCTCTGGATTTGAAGTCACTGGCTTCTATACCTGGGATTGGCCATATTTACAAGAATAACATTCGTAGTATTAGTAAGCGGAGGAAGGTAAGTTTACCTTGTGAGATATCACATTGTTCGAGGAACCCTAGATGCTGTCGGATAAAGGATCGTCGACAAGGGCGTTCTAGTGCGTTGTAGATTCTTATCCCGACTTTATCATTTGATGATGCCCCTGTGAATCGCTAAAACATGTGAAGTGTAATGGCTAAGCCCAATAACGAAAGTGTCGTAGGGGACTGGAGCATGCACCAGAGACCAAGATCTTCTTCAATAGATTCGATTCGAACTATTATAGCATTCCAATTTCCCATATTGAAATCATTTCAGAGGTTTTCCCTTACTTTGCCGGGTCAACAAACAATTCGAAATACTCGACTTTTAGAACAGGTTCCGAGCAAATAGCATGATTCGAAGCAGCTTCTGTTTACATTACACCTTGTCGGAAACCTAAGGACTCGGACCGTATAGGGATAGGTACAATACGGATTTACAATCCTAGCAGGAACCGGAGGGAACGGATCCTCATTTAAAGTGAAGTAAACATATTCCATACTCGATTCTCATCGATACATAGAGAATTCCTGTGGAAGCCGTATTCGATTAAAGTCGTATGTACGGCTTGGAGGGAGACTTTCATATCTTTCGAGATCCACCTACAATATGGGGCAAAAGCAAAATAAGTTAATTCGTTTTTAGCCCGTATAAAAAGAAAACTGATTCTGAACCTCTTTCACGCCCATGTCACGGCCGAGGACTGCAGAAGAAAAACTGGCAAATCCATCCAATTTCGGGAATCGCTTATTTACATGTTGGGTTCCCGTAGTCTGAAAACACGGAAAATCATGGCTTATCAAAGTATCTATCGAGCCATGAAAACAGAGTCAACAAAAGACAAACAAATCCACTATCTGTTTTACGTCAAGCAATACGTGGAGTACTCCCGATATGCCAAAAGCAGACGTGGCGTTCGACCCATCAATTCTATTGGAAATAGATCTACACAAGAAAAGCACTGCCAAGTTCGTTGGTTATTAGGGGCATCCCGAAAACGTCCGGGTCGAATATGCTTTCAATAAGTTCCGAAATTAGTATTATGCTGCCAAGGGAGTGCGAATCCATCGCAAAAAGGAAGAGACTCCTAGAAGGGCAGAGCAAATTAGGAGCTTTTTGCACTTTTACGTTAACCATGAAACTGATCTATATATGCCCATAGGATCCCTAATCTCGATCGGAAAGAATCATAAAAAAGAATCGGGACGATATCTTTCTCGAAACACACCAAAAGAAAAGAAAGATGAAACATAATCATGATCACTAAGCCCTCTCGGTGGCTTGCTTAGAAATCAGACGAGGAATCTTATTTAAATATCATGGAATAAGGGTTGATCCTATTCATGGGGATTCCGTAAAATCCCATTCCAAAAATAGAAATTCTGAAAAATTGGACTTTTTGCGGAGATTGGATCAGTTTCCTAATTCATGATCTGCATGTACAGATAAAACTTCATTCTCGATTCTACGAGAATTTTATGAAAGCGTTTCATTTTCTTCTCTTCCAGGAATTTCATTCCAAGTAAATCCAAGTTTCTGCGTAACCTATACATCTTACTATCTGACTATCGGACATCATCTCGGGATGCAAGGGCAGTAGCAAAGGAGTAACACGGTGTGGGCGAGTTTGCAGACAAGTTACAACAAGTCATTAGGTAGCATACAAACGCTAAGCGCCAGACTATTGTTCGATGGCGGAAAGTCGAGACACTAAGAACATTATACTTTGTCGGGTGAACGGTCCTCACAACGGGGAACAAATTATCAACGAAATCGGACAATTTCTCGAGTTGCAGTGGTACGCGAGCGATGTATGGCACTCTAGCCGGAGAGGTACAGGGCAGGTACATAAAGGGGCTATAACTAGAGGTAATGTCTGTTATATCTATTAACCACTCTAGGAGGAATGTTTATTTGAGGTACGAAGACGAGGAATACAACGGAGCGTAAGGGAGCGCCAAATTGATCAGTAATGGGCGGAAAGCGACGCGAAGGCAGTGAGGACACCGAAGAGATGGAGGGCTAAATGAGGACAGACGCATAGACAGGTAAGACTAACGAGCGGGGCAGAGCATCGATCATCTTTCGGGGGGGGGCACTGTAAACTACGAGACGCGTATAATGAATTAACAGCTAAATGCAAGGGGAGGGAAGGAAGGAGGAGATCGGGTTCAAGAAAGAGGAGGCGTATAATACACAAATTATAACTCCTCCAGGATGTCCAGTGCCTTAATCCTGCACTGTGGAATTGGTTCAAGCTTTCCCAGCCCCTTCATCATGCCTCCTGACGTATACGAAGGATGCGGTTCGCTTCGACAAATTCCTACCTCTTCTCTAGCTCTGAGATGTTTGGATTTTTCAAAAACTCCATAGACATTCAAAAGAATGCTTCATCGCCACGCAGGAACAGACTAACGTTCTAGCCGAAAAGTGTGAAGAAGTCGGCTGTGAGCTTGGATGTGGTTCAAAATAACAATTAAGTGAGCAGGTCAGGAACACCGAATCTCTTTATGATAAACAGATCATTTTGCAAGTCGTTATTACGGGTAGTTCCGACAAAGGCTCGGACTAATGACGTAGACAATGCTTGAATGATCGTGTAATCTACATATTTGTCTCCTCTTCAGAGACCGACGAGGTGTAATAGGAGCATCCGTTGACAAAGGATCACCCTAAGAATGATATCTCTGGCTATTGAGAACGAATCAAATCAGATGGTTCTTTCTCAATCTTCTGACTTGCTCCTAGAACCCAGGTCGAAAGGATTGAACCAGTCAGTCATGTCCACAACCACTGGATGACGGATTCCTCTAAAAAGTTAAGGATTAGTAACCTTTTTAGAATCGAATGTTCGGTCTATACTACCGAGGAAGTACTCAAAAAGGAAAGAAGATGTTCTTCTTCTTTTATCATTAGGACCGTGCGAGATGAAAGTTCTCATGCACGGTTTGAATAGAAAAGAGTGAGAATCCTCGTTTCGGACTCTGACTCCCCACTCCAGTCTTTGCTTTTCTTTCTGTTGCTTCGAAAGTAGCTGCTTCAGCTTCAGCCACGCGAATTTTCGATATTCCTTTTTATGTCTCATCAACGATGGCATCCGTTCTTCTGGCAATCCTAGCTATTCGTTTACATGATATTGGGGACTCTCATTGCTATTACTCAACAGCATGAAACGTATGCTTGCAATTCGTCCATCGGTCAAATCGTCTATGTAATTATTGAATCATTGTTGGAACTCAAATGATGGGTTCAAGCATGCTAAATTATATGCTGTTCTATATCTCCGAATCTATGAACGGTTGCCTTGCATTTGTCTTATTGGTCTACGTCCGGAACTGATACATTCGGATTATGCAGGGATATACACGTAAAGATCCTTTTTGGCTCTCTCTTCAGCCCTATGTCGCTATCCCTAGGAGTCCTTCCTCCACTAGCAGTTTTTTCGGAAAACGTCCATCTATTCTGGTGTAGGAGGCAGGCCTATATTTCTTGGTTTCAATGGAACGCCTTACGAGCGTTGTTTTTTAATCTCGATTATCTAAAAATAACAGTTAGGTATGACTGGACGAATCAAGGAAATAACCCTTACGTGCGAAATTATAAGAAGATCTCTTTAGATCAACTTCCATCGAATTGAGTATGAACTGTATGTTGATACAATCTACTATACCAGGGAATATCAATGACCCCAATTCTTGCAATTGCTCAGGATACCCTCTTTTAGCTTCTAGGTCTATTTCTTAGTTCAAGATCCCTCTTACTACTGGAATAAAAGAATTAGTAGATCTGTTACGCCCAACCCAAAATGGGAATGGGCTGGGGTTATGAATTATAATCATGGAATCGACTCGATCATCAGATTATAAGTTCATTCCATACCGGACCAGACCGGAATAGGGTTATGTACATTCTTATTATGAGGATGGGTCATTCGAGCGTATGTAAATAGATACTATGTTTACATATGGATCGCTACTCGACTTCATTAGATTAGGAATAGGCGTAATCGGACCTGCTTTGACATATCTATCGGGATTTGGGTACCCTAGCAATTTTTTTTGGGCTTCTATTGATCGAGACAATAGGTTTGATGTAATCTTTTGATATATATAAGGTATCCTCCGGATAATTCAAATCGAAGCAATTTGATGTCTGACCGGGCCTATATGACATGACCGATCGATAGAAATACTCCAACACTCCACCTTTGTCATATATTCCATATATCACATTAGATAGATATCTATTCATGGAATACGATTCACTTTCAAGATGCCTTGATGGTGAAATGGTAGACACGCGAGACTCAAAATCTCGTGCTAAAGAGCGTGGAGGTTCGAGTCCTCTTCAAGGCATAATATTGAGAATGCTCATTGAATGAGCAATTCAATAACAGATATTTCGTGATCTACCTAACTATTGTAATACGAGTATCTTATCTGTTGATACGAAGTATTCCGGCAATCCCCACGATCCGAGTCCGAGCTGTTGGAATTGGAATAGGTTCGGCAGGGGATCACGAAATCTTGGCGATCTTCTCTATCTAATGAATGAGGAGTCCGTTTGGAAATCGTCCGCCCCGCACCCACCCCCGAGTATATGATTCAAGAGGAATCACACAAGGGTAGATTGATAAAACCTCTGGTAAAATACCCACCAGTACCCATAACCCAGCAGATAAGTACATTATATAGTCCGTTTAGGGATTGGCGACTTACCCATTCAGTGACTTGGCACTGGACGTTCCAAAATGGATCGGGTCGGGTGAATTAGAGAATAGACAGACGTCTGTTGGAGACAGACGTCTGTTGGCATTCGGCTTCTTCTCCTTTCAGGGCCTATCCGAAAGAGAATCCAGTACCTCTTGGCGTGACGATTGAATAGGACGTCATCCCAACCGCCTCCGTGGAGATCTTTGCTTCGGAACAAAACAATTAGAATTAGGCTCGGTCAACCGGAATATGTATTATCCATATGGGGGATCTTCCAATGAGAAGATCCATCGACCTGAGACGAAGAGAAAGGTCTATCTATTTTCTTTAGTTATTCAGTTAAACCAATGATTCGTTATTGGAGCAGATAGCAACAAGCATTCATCGGACATGCGTATTTTTTATTTTCCGATGGATTTACATGGTTTCATAATGGAAATGTTTGATGAGTGAGTAAGAGGAACTTGGTTGGTCGCCGTTCGAATCTTGGTGTGGATGAGTGCTATTGGGGTAGCGGTTGGCTCTGAATTACGGCCTATGACTTCGTTTCCCAAGAAACCGTGCATGCGGAAGATCATGAATTTGAGACTTCTACACCAAAAAATTCTCTTAAACGAA
>PYDT01000359.1:2500-18708 GCA_004837865.1 Musa balbisiana
TCCCTTTTTCATGGCCACATATCTTTACGGCTAAGGAATGGGAAATCTTTCTCCTGTTACATGAATCAAATGTTTCATTTCATCCGAGAAAAGCCATCCCTTTCTCAACATTGTCTTTGTTATTTGATCCAATAGCGTTCCGTTAGATAGGAACAGATTTGATAAATACTGATAACTCTCGGATAGAGTATTAGAAAGGAAAGATCCATTAGATAATGGACTATTGCTTCTAAGCCATCTCTGGCGATGAATCAACAATTCGAAGTACCTTTCTTGCGTATTCTTGATGAACCAGCATTTATACATAGATGTAGAAGGTTTTGTTTGGGAAGTAATAAGCACCTTTGACATCTCTTCATCTGCAAAGAATTCTCGACGTGAAAACACAGAGACAAAGGGCTGATCTTTGAATAGGAAAAAGAATGGATCCGCAGGGTCCCAAATGAATTGGCTTACTCGAAAAAAGCCTTGTTCTTTGGAAGATCTATCTCGTGTCTGGTACTGCATGGTTTCACTCTGCAAGAACTCCGAATCATTCTCTTGAAGCTCATCCTCTTCATGATAAAAGGTCCGCTTGCCCCGAGCCCGATAGAGAAAAGTGGGCTTTTCAATACAATCACATAGTTTGCCACAAGGGCGCCATATTCTAGGAGCCCAAACTATGTGATTGAATAAATCCTCCTTTATCTGTTGCAGGTCGACGACCTCTTCCTCTTCTTCAAACTCCGATTCGTATTTTTCATATAGAAATCTCTGATCAACGATAGAACAAGATCTGTTTTGCATCATATCTAACTGTTCGGACCGAAGAAGTAATGTCACTCGATTATTATCAAACTGACTGCAATCTTTTTCTGTCCGTGAGGGTCCCACCAGAGCGCCTTCTACTTCTAATAGGCCATGAACTAGATCAGAATCATTCTCAACGAATCTATAAGAAGTGATCCGATTTTTTTCATCAGGTCCGGGTGAAGACCAAAGATCTTGAGCGACCGATCCGGCAGAACAACTCAAAAGATAAAGAAGTATCGTTAATTTCTTCATGCTCGTTCCAAGTTCGAAGTACCATTTGTACAAATAAGAATCCCCTTCTGATCTCTTCTTCATATAGATAGATATAGGATCTATGGGGCAATTACTTAGAAGTACATTTTGTGCAACAGCCCTTCCTATCTGATAGAAAAGGATCCCATGATCCTGAACCGATCTTACCTGGGATCGCAAATCCCAAGTTTGTCTATGAAGAGCTAATCTAATTGTATTAGTTTCTATAATTGATTTCTTCTGTGTAATACTAATTGATAGGGCCTCATTGATAAGTGCTACAAGATCTCGTACATTGGAACCCATGGTTATGGACCCCAATCCGTTAGTATGGAACATTTTCTTTTCCAAGTGAAATCCCCTAGTATATGAAAGAATGAAAAAGTGCTTTCGTTGTTGCGGAATAAGAAGCCTTCGTATCTTAATGCATGTATTTAATTTATTCGGAGCTATTAGAGCGGGATCCACTTTTTGGGGAATATGAGTCGAAGCAATAACAAGAATATTTCTAGTGGAACATCTTTCACAATCTCTGGAGAGATAGTTCTCTAATAGACCGAGGGATAAGTAATTCGACTCATTCATATACAGATCATGAATGTTTGGAATCCATATTATGCAAGGAGACATTGCTTTTGCTAATTCGAATTGAAAGGTGATATCAAATCGGTCTATTTTCGGCGTCATATACATAGTTAGCAGCTCCGTATCAAGGTCATCATCAATATCGTCACTATCATCAATATCGTCACTATCATCAATATCGATATCGTCACTATCACTATCATCAATATCGATATCGTCACTATCATCAATATCGTCACTATCATCAATATCGATATCGTCACTATCATCAATATCGTCACTATCATCAATATCGATATCGTCACTATCACTATCATCAATATCGATATCGTCACTATCATCAATATCGTCACTATCATCAATATCGATATCGTCACTATCATCAATATCGATATCGTCACTATCACTATCATCAATATCGTCACTATCATCAATATCGATATCGTCACTATCACTATCATCAATATCGATATCGTCACTATCACTATCATCAATATCGTCACTATCACTATCATCAATATCGATATCGTCACTATCATCAATATCGATATCGTCACTATCACTATCATCAATATCGATATCGTCACTATCACTATCATCAATATCGATATCGTCACTATCATCAATATCGTCACTATCATCAATATCGATATCGTCACTATCACTATCATCAATATCGATATCGTCACTATCATCAATATCGTCACTATCACTATCATCAATATCGTCACTATCATCAATATCGATATCGTCACTATCATCAATATCGATATCGTCACTATCATCAATATCGATATCGTCACTATCACTATCATCAATATCGATATCGTCACTATCATCAATATCGATATCGTCACTATCATCAATATCGATATCGTCACTATCATCAATATCGTCACTATCATCAATATCGATATCGTCACTATCATCAATATCGTCACTATCATCAATATCGTCACTATCATCAATATCGATATCGTCACTATCATCAATATCGATATCGTCACTATCACTATCATCAAAATCGATATCATCAATAAAATAATCTTTAGGCTTGTCATCCGGGAACTTGTTCGGAAATACCGTAATGAAAGGAACATAGGGGTTTGTCGCTAGGTATTTGACCAAATAGGATCGTCCAGTTCCTATAGAACCTATCACTAAAATACTCCTAGAAGGGGATAGGGCTAAGCGGAGCGAAAAGGGTTTTCCATGAGATGGGAAATGAAAACTATTAGCCCCACACGAGGTTTGTGAATAAGTAATTGTCTGATAATGAGCAAGGAATATCCGTCTTTCTGCTAAACAGGATCCATTGAACTCATAATTCATTATATACTTGTCAACTAAGTATCGTAAGTAAATTGATCCCGGTTGTTCAATCATTTGATAACCAGAGTCATTCTTTGATAAATGATCACTATGAGTCAGACTCAATAGAATTTGATCAATCCTTTTTTCTGTCGTTAAGGTGGAGAACTGAACCAAGAATTCTCTTTCTTCATCATCAATCGAATCACTGTTCGCGACCCAGGATTCTATTTTCTCATCAATCCAATCACCGTTCACCTTTTTTCTTTTTCTTATCAATGAATAGATCTCTTTACTTGTACGACTTAGATGTCTCGTATTTCTCGAAAAAGTGATTCGATTGATGGGATTTGGTATGATACTTATGAGATTGATGGGATTTGGTATGATACTTATGAGATCGATGAGATTGATATTCAAATATTTCTTCCTAGAACGTATTGATTTGACCCCACAAGCGACCAATAGCATGTTGCCACCAAAAGCAAAAGCAAAACCCCGTATTTCTTCCAGAGAATCTCCTAATTGTTTCAGAACAACTAGAAAGAGATTCTTTAACCAGAAAGAATTCAGTTCAGATGTAGGATACCCATCCAAAAGTTTTCGCAACTCAATCATGTATGATGGAATCATCAAAGATTTGATCTTTTCTAACTCTGTCTGTAACTCACTAGAGGCTTGGGAAACAAAGAGAAGATGTATACGAACGAGATATCCAGCAACAAGAAGAAGGAAAAAGATTGAATAGAGGAACTCCAACTCCCGAGCATTTGTTGATCTCAGATGTGTCCATATCAATGGAACGGGTGACTCATTATTTCGATGAATCATTTCTTCGGACAGAAGAAGATTCTGTAAACACTCCCTCGAAATCTCACTTATCAGAGTCCATTGTGGAAGAATCTTCTGAGGAATTGGCCATGATATATCTGATCCATGCATAATATCATGAAAAATGGATACAAATTTTAAAATGGATACAAATTTGTGACTGCTACTTAGTATCGACAATGGGTCTGAAAAAGTATCTAAAAGGGTGAAATTTAGATATTTGCACTCTGTCGAAGTAAGGAACCATGGCATATATGTTTGGAACGGATTCCATTTTGTTTGGAACAGATTCCATTTTGAGAGATTTGAAAAAGCACTATCTCGTTGAAAGGTTCTATACATCTGCCGTTTCTCAACGCATTTCTTTAGAGAAAGACTCCGTTTTTTTTTCCTCTTTCCGGATGGTAAATATTTCTCAGAACATGGAGTGTGAATCAAACCCATGTTTGAATTGAAACTGAGATACCGATGCAAGTTCTTCCCTTCTGAATCAGATAGATTCATATCTGAAAGAGGCTGACAATAAGTTCTTCCAAAATTGACTCTTTGTTTCTCTGTTAGAGGTGTTGCAGAAATGTCTGCGATCGAGTAAATAGCTCTACGAACGAATGGCTCGGATCGAATTGGAAAACGGAAAGATTTGTACAAGTTATACGTTTTGTCACCACTTTGTGGAAAATCTTTAGGTATGAATATGTTAGATACCTGTGACTCGATTGGTGAAATAGTCTCTCTCTCCAAAAAAATATGTTTTTTTTTACCGACGCACGAAGAAAATATTTTGTTGCGAATGAACAAGGTAGTGAGGAATTGTCCATATGTAAGATCATAATTATTGATACGGGTCTTTTCCACATAAAAAGGGAATCTTTTGTTACAATAGAACCAGAAGTGATTTGGATCATTCAAGAATCGAAGTCGATTTGCTTTATAAAAAGAAGATATCAATGAACTTCTATGAAATGGTTTCACGGGATTCAGCCAATTGTCTCGATCATGGAATATCATTGAGAAATAGGAATCCGTGTTATCAAAGGATTTCCTGCGATTATTTCTAGTATAGAATGAGTCAATCATCCACTCTGGTATCTTTTTGAACAAAAATGGTAATGTTGTTCCTCCATTGATAAAGAATTCCGGTCTTTGGGAAGTATCATGATCATCCAATAAGAAGGGTTTCAATTTATTCAAATGAACGATTTGAACACCTATTGATTCTAACAACTGATTGCGGAGTTGATCATTCGGACCTTTCAATTCACGGATGTGGATCTCGGACCTATGAATGGGGATATTCCCGATACTCACAAAGAAAAGGGAAGTGACTTGGACAAAAAGGGAAGTGACTTGGACAAAAAGAAACGAAGTGACTTGGACAAAAAGAAACGAAGTGACTTGGACAAAAAGAAACGAAGTGACTTGGACAAAAAGGGAAGTGACTTGGACAAAAAGGGAAGTGACTTGGACAAAAAGAAACGAAGTGACTTGGACAAAAAGAAACGAAGTGACTTGGACAAAAAGAAACGAAGTGACTTGGACAAAAAGGGAAGTGACTTGGACAAAAAGGGAAGTGACTTGGACAAAAAGGGAAGTGACTTGGACAAAAAGGGAAGTGACTTGGACAAAAAGGGAAGTGACTTGGACAAAAAGGGAAGTGACTTGGACAAAAAGGGAAGTGACTTGGACAAAAAGGGAAGTGACTTGGACAAAAAGGGAAGTGACTTGGACAAAAAGGGAAGTGACTTGGACAAAAAGAAACGAAGTGACTTGGACAAAAAGAAACGAAGTGACTTGGACAAAAAGGGAAGTGACTTGGACAAAAAGAAACGAAGTGACTTGGACAAAAAGAAACGAAGTGACTTGGACAAAAAGAAACGAAGTGACTTGGACAAAAAGAAACGAAGTGACTTGGACAAAAAGAAACGAAGTGACTTGGACAAAAAGGGAAGTGACTTGGACAAAAAGGGAAGTGACTTGGACAAAAAGGGAAGTGACTTGGACAAAAAGGGAAGTGACTTGGACAAAAAGGGAAGTGACTTGGACAAAAAGGGAAGTGACTTGGACAAAAAGAAACGAAGTGACTTGGACAAAAAGAAACGAAGTGACTTGGACAAAAAGGGAAGTGACTTGGACAAAAAGGGAAGTGACTTGGACAAAAAGAAACGAAGTGACTTGGACAAAAAGAAACGAAGTGACTTGGACAAAAAGGGAAGTGACTTGGACAAAAAGAAACGAAGTGACTTGGACAAAAAGGGAAGTGACTTGGACAAAAAGAAACGAAGTGACTTGGACAAAAAGGGAAGTGACTTGGACAAAAAGGGAAGTGACTTGGACAAAAAGAAACGAAGTGACTTGGACAAAAAGGGAAGTGACTTGGACAAAAAGGGAAGTGACTTGGACAAAAAGAAACGAAGTGACTTGGACAAAAAGAAACGAAGTGACTTGGACAAAAAGAAACGAAGTGACTTGGACAAAAAGAAACGAAGTGACTTGGACAAAAAGAAACGAAGTGACTTGGACAAAAAGGGAAGTGACTTGGACAAAAAGGGAAGTGACTTGGACAAAAAGAAACGAAGTGACTTAGACAAATTTTGTTTGTCGATAGCCTCGGACCAATCAATCGAATATTGATTAATACGTAACCGATCGAACACTACTTGAAAACGGTTCTTCTGTTCAGAAACGAAATGTTCCAAATGTTCCTGGAAATTCTTGCTCTCATTGGACCATTTGTATCTATATACATCAGGATCCCGATTCATGGATCTCTCGGTTCGAGAAAAAAGAGGATCAAACCATTTCTTCTGACTCTTTTTCAAATTCGATAAATGTTGGTTGATCGTATATTTCATTATAGTTATATGATTCAGAGTATCATTTCCTATTTGATCCCTTTGAATTCCATATTCGAAGTTGCGATCGGATCTATTCATTAAAAAGAATCGATTAGATACATTTCTTATGTACCCATAGGTGCTATATTGGATTTGAATCAGATTTCGGATCAATCTATATTGATTGACTGCCTCCATTATGTTGTTGCTAGCAAATACCGCTGTTTTTAGTTTTGGATCTTCCGAATCATTCCCGCAGTAGATCCGGACCGATTTTTTTCTGATCCTTCGATAAAAAGATTCATTCTCTTCATAAAAAAGAGGAGGTAGAACCAATAAAGATTTCTTTTTCGATTCATCTCTGGAGTTGAATACCTCATTCAAGAATCGAAGTCGATTTGCTTTATAAAAAGAAGATATCAATGAACTTCTATGAAATGGTTTCACGGGATTCAGCCAATTGTCTCGATCATGGAATATCATTGAGAAATAGGAATCCGTGTTATCAAAGGATTTCCTGCGATTATTTCTAGTATAGAATGAGTCAATCATCCACTCTGGTATCTTTTTGAACAAAAATGGTAATGTTGTTCCTCCATTGATAAAGAATTCCGGTCTTTGGGAAGTATCATGATCATCCAATAAGAAGGGTTTCAATTTATTCAAATGAACGATTTGAACACCTATTGATTCTAACAACTGATTGCGGAGTTGATCATTCGGACCTTTCAATTCACGGATGTGGATCTCGGACCTATGAATGGGGATATTCCCGATACTCACAAAGAAAAGGGAAGTGACTTGGACAAAAAGAAACGAAGTGACTTAGACAAATTTTGTTTGTCGATAGCCTCGGACCAATCAATCGAATATTGATTAATACGTAACCGATCGAACACTACTTGAAAACGGTTCTTCTGTTCAGAAACGAAATGTTCCAAATGTTCCTGGAAATTCTTGCTCTCATTGGACCATTTGTATCTATATACATCAGGATCCCGATTCATGGATCTCTCGGTTCGAGAAAAAAGAGGATCAAACCATTTCTTCTGACTCTTTTTCAAATTCGATAAATGTTGGTTGATCGTATATTTCATTATAGTTATATGATTCAGAGTATCATTTCCTATTTGATCCCTTTGAATTCCATATTCGAAGTTGCGATCGGATCTATTCATTAAAAAGAATCGATTAGATACATTTCTTATGTACCCATAGGTGCTATATTGGATTTGAATCAGATTTCGGATCAATCTATATTGATTGACTGCCTCCATTATGTTGTTGCTAGCAAATACCGCTGTTTTTAGTTTTGGATCTTCCGAATCATTCCCGCAGTAGATCCGGACCGATTTTTTTCTGATCCTTCGATAAAAAGATTCATTCTCTTCATAAAAAAGAGGATCAAACCATTTCTTCTGACTCTTTTTCAAATTCGATAAATGTTGGTTGATCGTATATTTCATTATAGTTATATGATTCAGAGTATCATTTCCTATTTGATCCCTTTGAATTCCATATTCGAAGTTGCGATCGGATCTATTCATTAAAAAGAATCGATTAGATACATTTCTTATGTACCCATAGGTGCTATATTGGATTTGAATCAGATTTCGGATCAATCTATATTGATTGACTGCCTCCATTATGTTGTTGCTAGCAAATACCGCTGTTTTTAGTTTTGGATCTTCCGAATCATTCCCGCAGTAGATCCGGACCGATTTTTTTCTGATCCTTCGATAAAAAGATTC
Source organism: Musa balbisiana (assembly GCA_004837865.1). Taxonomy (NCBI): domain Eukaryota; kingdom Viridiplantae; phylum Streptophyta; class Magnoliopsida; order Zingiberales; family Musaceae; genus Musa; species Musa balbisiana. The sequence goes on from PYDT01000359.1 coordinate 10,857, forward strand.
ATTCTCTTCATAAAAAAGAGGAGGTAGAACCAATAAAGATTTCTTTTTCGATTCATCTCTGGAGTTGAATACCTCATTCAAGAATTTTTTTTGATCCAACCCGTAGGAATCAATAGAAAAGGCAAATCCCCTATGATACACCAGATCCGGCTCGGTTATTGATAGAGTGAATAGATCTGCCATTTCTTGAAATCTCTCTTCTGATTCAAAATCGTGGTGTAACGTGTATCCCCTTTTGTTCCGGTCATGGAATAGATGAAATAAATCAAAAAATGGATTTTTGTTCAAGAATGAAATCTTATTGGAACTGTCCATATCCGGTTCATCCTTCGGAACCATATCACATCCCGGATCTGATGAAATAGGATGAATTGAGACGGTATTTTGTAAATACATAATTATCTTGAATATATCAACCATTTCTTTATTTTCCAATCGCCTGGAAGGGACAAAAGAAACATCTTGTTTTTTCTTCAAAAATTTCTGATCTCTAGTGGACCTCTCAATAGGATTCGAACCCAGATGAAGTTCTGACCATCTGTCAGAGAAAAAAGAACGAATTGATCTTGTAGGATTCCCAAGAAATTCTTCGATTTCTTCCGGAAGCAGATGATTATTCATCTGCTTCTCACGTTCCGTGAATAGCCGGGACATTGAGGAAGATCCAAAAAGGCATTTCGGGAATCGATCTGATTCTATCTCTGTTCGTTCCGTTTGAAGAAAGGAAGGATCCCAAAGAATCGATCTTTCTTTTAGTTGCTGAATGTCTGTTTGATCGATCAATGTGGGATATTCTGAATCCTCATTTCTAATGGAATCGAAATGATCTATGGATTGATCAGAAGATCCTTTCAATTGGCTAGAATCCCTTACTTGAACGAAAATAGATCTTGTGGAATCATATTGAATATTTGACAATACATTCCGTACCTTGCTAAAAAACCGATCCTTGTTTACCAACCACACATTGTCTAACCAAATCAAATTCTCTCTCGATACGTTCCTCAAAAAATCCGATTCGTGCTGATTCTTCCCCCAACTAACGAAGAGATCTTGGCGGAATTGCCACATATGAAATTGAACACAATTTTGCAAAGAAATACCCCACTTGTTTCTCGAGAAGAGATGGGAAACATGCTCAATATCATTTGATTGAATAGTTGCCTCAGCTCCTTGTTGTTTGAAGAAACCCTCCCCTTCAATTGGTCTTTTTTCACGAAAAGCAGACATGAGATAACAAATCAAGTCTTCCCTAAGATTTCGAATAGCTGTCCCAAATTCAAGTTGATTATGTTTCGCTTCTTCCTCGAGAAAGACGATCAAACAATTCCCAATCATGGTCCTTGCGGATCGGATCATCCGTATAGGATAAAAAAAGAAACTCCAGATATTCGCTATCTTTCTCTTTGAATGAGATCTTAATTCCAGCTACGGTTTCATTAGATATCTTACAACTAGAATCCCTCTTTTTTCCGATCCGGTTCCTCCACCACCGCGAACTCCGGTTAGATTCATTCTGGACACTTTTTATTTATTGGGAGAACCAAGTACTCTCTTGCGGATCCATGAAACAACTCTCAGAAATCTTTTTCCCTTTTGGAAGATACAGGAACGAAACAATCAACCTATTGATATTGGAAGACCGAAAAGATTCTTCCAATGTCTCATTTCTGGGTCCAATGGAATTCATAGGTATAGGAAGAAGCTCCATCAAATAGAGATTTTTTCTTTCGACCATCTTTCGATTGTTAATACGAGATATAAGGACCGCTACTACAAGCAGTACTACACCTTTGATTACACCTTTGATCATGAAATATCGATTGCTTGTTGAACCCTGCGAATCACGTGAAAGTAGGGTACTCCAAATTCGGGGTCAAAAAGTTTCATAAAGCGTTCTTGATGGAAAAAAATGTATTTGATCCACGAATCTAAGAAATAGTGAGAATTCTTGATCTCTCTCAATATCTCTCTCAATTCGACGATCCAGAATTTGAATTGATGTCGTCCCATAAATCCCTCCTAAAGATTTTATTTCAACTAAAGATTTTATTTCAATTGGAATTTGGTTATTTATACATTTACGATATACTTATTTATACGATATACTTATTTATACGATATACTTATTTACGATATACTTATTTATACGATATACTTATTTATACGATATACTTATTTACGATATACTTATTTATACGATATACTTATTTACGATATACTTATTTACGATATACTTATTTACGATATACTTATTTACGATATACTTATTTATACGATATACTTATTTACGATATACTTATTTACGATATACTTATTTATACGATATACTTATTTACGATATACTTATTTATACGATATACTTATTTATACGATATACTTATTTATACGATATACTTATTTATACGATATACTTATTTATACGATATACTTATTTACGATATACTTATTTATACGATATACTTATTTACGATATACTTATTTATACGATATACTTATTTACGATATACTTATTTATACGATATACTTATTTACGATATACTTATTTACGATATACTTATTTACGATATACTTATTTATACGATATACTTATTTATACGATATACTTATTTACGATATACTTATTTACGATATACTTATTTATACGATATACTTATTTACGATATACTTATTTACGATATACTTATTTACGATATACTTATTTATACGATATACTTATTTATACGATATACTTATTTACGATATACTTATTTATACGATATACTTATTTATACGATATACTTATTTACGATATACTTATTTACGATATACTTATTTACGATATACTTATTTACGATATACTTATTTATACGATATACTTATTTATACGATATACTTATTTACGATATACTTATTTACGATATACTTATTTATACGATATACTTATTTACGATATACTTATTTATACGATATACTTATTTATACGATATACTTATTTATACGATATACTTATTTACGATATACTTATTTATACGATATACTTATTTATACGATATACTTATTTACGATATACTTATTTACGATATACTTATTTACGATATACTTATTTACGATATACTTATTTATACGATATACTTATTTATACGATATACTTATTTACGATATACTTATTTACGATATACTTATTTACGATATACTTATTTACGATATACTTATTTATACGATATACTTATTTATACGATATACTTATTTACGATATACTTATTTACGATATACTTATTTACGATATACTTATTTATACGATATACTTATTTACGATATACTTATTTACGATATACTTATTTACGATATACTTATTTATACGATATACTTATTTACGATATACTTATTTACGATATACTTATTTACGATATACTTATTTATACGATATACTTATTTATACGATATACTTATTTATACGATATACTTATTTACGATATACTTATTTACGATATACTTATTTACGATATACTTATTTACGATATACTTATTTACGATATACTTATTTACGATATACTTATTTACGATATACTTATTTATACGATATACTTATTTACGATATACTTATTTACGATATACTTATTTACGATATACTTATTTATACGATATACTTATTTACGATATACTTATTTACGATATACTTATTTACGATATACTTATTTACGATATACTTATTTATACGATATACTTATTTACGATATACTTATTTACGATATACTTATTTACGATATACTTATTTACGATATACTTATTTACGATATACTTATTTATACGATATACTTATTTACGATATACTTATTTATACGATATACTTATTTATACGATATACTTATTTACGATATACTTATTTACGATATACTTATTTACGATATACTTATTTACGATATACTTATTTACGATATACTTATTTACGATATACTTATTTATACGATATACTTATTTATACGATATACTTATTTATACGATATACTTATTTACGATATACTTATTTATACGATATACTTATTTACGATATACTTATTTATACGATATACTTATTTACGATATACTTATTTATACGATATACTTATTTACGATATACTTATTTATACGATATACTTATTTACGATATACTTATTTATACGATATACTTATTTACGATATACTTATTTATACGATATACTTATTTATACGATATACTTATTTACGATATACTTATTTACGATATACTTATTTACGATATACTTATTTACGATATACTTATTTATACGATATACTTATTTATACGATATACTTATTTACGATATACTTATTTACGATATACTTATTTACGATATACTTATTTACGATATACTTATTTATACGATATACTTATTTACGATATACTTATTTATACGATATACTTATTTATACGATATACTTATTTATACGATATACTTATTTATACGATATACTTATTTACGATATACTTATTTACGATATACTTATTTATACGATATACTTATTTATACGATATACTTATTTACGATATACTTATTTACGATATACTTATTTACGATATACTTATTTACGATATACTTATTTACGATATACTTATTTACGATATACTTATTTACGATATACTTATTTACGATATACTTATTTATACGATATACTTATTTATACGATATACTTATTTACGATATACTTATTTACGATATACTTATTTACGATATACTTATTTATACGATATACTTATTTACGATATACTTATTTATACGATATACTTATTTACGATATACTTATTTACGATATACTTATTTATACGATATACTTATTTACGATATACTTATTTACGATATACTTATTTACGATATACTTATTTACGATATACTTATTTACGATATACTTATTTACGATATACTTATTTATACGATATACTTATTTACGATATACTTATTTATACGATATACTTATTTACGATATACATTGATAAACAACTTCTACCCCGAGCACACGCAATTGACCGTAAACAGTCAATTTAACTCCAATCCACGAAATAATTTGATCTATGACAGCATCGTTGAGTAAGGTTCGTAATGCCAGAGGAATCATTACGCACGGCTAGAGGGGGAGGTCATAAGCGCTATAACCGTAAAATCAGCTTTCGACGAATGACAAATGCCCTACTTTTAGAATCGTAACCATAGAATACGACCCTAATCGAAATGCATACATTTGTCTCAGACACGATGTGGAGGTGAGAGAAATATTTTACATCCCAGAGGGGCTATAATTGGAGATACCATGTTTTCTGGTCAGAAGTTCTATATCCAAGGGGAAATGCCCTACCTTTGAGTGCGGTTTGAACTATTGATTTACGTAATTGGCATAACCATTTAGTTTTACGACAAACCTAGAATCGATCACTGATCCATTTGATACCTCTACGGATAGACCTCAACAGAAACTGTTGAGTAACGGCAGCCAATTTTTGAGTTAGTTAGTTCCTCTATAAATTTATTGAACTCTAGAGATATGGTAATAGGAGAAGACAAAATTGTTTGAAGCACGCCAGAACCGGAAGCGCCCCTTTTTCAAAGAGAGAGGCGGTATTCACATTTAATTTGATGGTTCGAGGGCTATTGAAGCAGTCAGTGGTATTAAGATTCCCCCGGGAACAAGAGAGCTGTCTCCTACGTTACCCGTAATATGTGGAGTATCGCGTAATTTCATAGAGTCATTCGGTCTGATGCTACAGATAACATAAGCCAGATGACGGAACGGGAGACCAGGATTGTAAAGGTCCATAACATGAGTGATTCAGCAGATTTGGATTCCTATATATCCACTCATGTGGTACTTCATCATACGATTTATATAAGATCCATCTGTCTAGATATCATCATATACATCTAGAAAGCCGTATGCTTTGGAAGAAGCTTGTACAGTTTGGGAAGGGTTTTTATTGATAAAAAGAAGAATCTACTTCAAACCGATTTCCCTTAGGCCGGCCATACATACATAGAATCACACTTGGAAAGGTGGACAATTAGAGAGCAGCAGGTGCTGTAGCGAAACTGATTGCAAAAGAGGGTAAATCGGCCACATTAAGATTACCATCTGGGGAGGTCCGTTTGATATCCAAAAACTGCTTAGCAACAGTCGGACAGTGGGTATTTTGGGGTGAACCAAAAAAGTTTGGGTAGAGCCCCGGATCTAAGGTTTTTGCCTATTACCGTCCTGTGTAAGAGGAGTATTTGACCCCTTGTTATACCATCCCCCATGTTGGCGTGAGGGGAGAGCCCCAATCGGTAGAAAAAAACCCACAACCCCTTGGGGTTATCCTGCGCTTGGAAGAATAAGTAGTAAAAGGAAAAAATATAGTGATAGTTTTATTCTTCGTCGCCGTAAATAGGAATATTGAAAATAGAATTTTTTGAATTTGAAAAATGTGATGGCGAACGACGGGAATTGAACCCGCGCATGGTGAGTTCACAGCCACGCCGGGAGCCACGGGCGACATCCCCCCCTGTGCTACGAAAAAAAAGAGTGGAGCTTTGTCCATTCGCATAGGATGGATGCGTACCTCCAGACTGAACTTAGATCGAGATATTGGACATAGAATGCAATCTTTAAAAGAAAACATGTAAAAAAAAGGAGTAATACACTGTGACATGACACGTTCGCTAAAAAAAAACCCTTTTGTAGCTACCATTTATCGAAAAAAAAAATGAAAAACTCACAATGAGGGAGGATGAAAAGAATAATTACTTGGTCTCGGGCATCTACCATTATACCCACAATGAGTGGCCCATACAATCGCTATTCATAATGGAAGGAAACATTACCTATTATATAACAATCGTATGGTAGGTCACAATTGGGAGAATCCGCGCCTACTTTTACTTTTGCGAGACATGCAAGAAACGATAATAAATCTCGTCGTTAAGTTAATTTAAAGTTCATTTTAATATTAAATAAAACATTTTAATATAAAATATAAAAATATAAAAATATAAAATATAAAAAAAATTGAAATTGAAAAATAATTTTTTTGTGAAAAAAAAAAAAAAAAAAAAAAAAAAAAAAAAAAAAAAAAAAAAAAAAAAAAAAAAAAAAAAAAAAAAAAAAAAAAAAAAAAAAAAAAAAAAAAAAAAAAAAAAAAAAAAAAAAAAAAAAAAAAAAAAAAAAAAAAAAAAAAAAAAAAAAAAAAAAAAAAAAAAAAAAAAAAAAAAAAAAAAAAAAAAAAAAAAAAAAAAAAAAAAAAAAAAAAAAAAAAAAAAAAAAAAAAAAAAAAAAAAAAAAAAAAAAAAAAAAAAAAAAAAAAAAAAAAAAAAAAAAAAAAAAAAAAAAAAAAAAAAAAAAAAAAAAAAAAAAAAAAAAAAAAAAAAAAAAAAAAAAAAAAAAAAAAAAAAAAAAAAAAAAAAAAAAAAAAAAAAAAAAAAAAAAAAAAAAAAAAAAAAAAAAAAAAAAAAAAAAAAAAAAAAAAAAAAAAAAAAAAAAAAAAAAAAAAAAAAAAAAAAAAAAAAAAAAAAAAAAAAAAAAAAAAAAAAAAAAAAAAAAAAAAAAAAAAAAAAAAAAAAAAAAAAAAAAAAAAAAAAAAAAAAAAAAAAAAAAAAAAAAAAAAAAAAAAAAAAAAAAAAAAAAAAAAAAAAAAAAAAAAAAAAAAAAAAAAAAAAAAAAAAAAAAAAAAAAAAAAAAAAAAAAAAAAAAAAAAAAAAAAAAAAAAAAAAAAAAAAAAAAAAAAAAAAAAAAAAAAAAAAAAAAAAAAAAAAAAAAAAAAAAAAAAAAAAAAAAAAAAAAAAAAAAAAAAAAAAAAAAAAAAAAAAAAAAAAAAAAAAAAAAAAAAAAAAAAAAAAAAAAAAAAAAAAGC